>JBAJNP010010183.1:1821-16845 GCA_036877545.1 Yasuhikotakia modesta
ACACACAGAAGGACACACAGACAAACACACACACACACACACACACAGAAGGACACACAGACAAACACACACACACACAGAGGCACAGACAGACACACACACAGAAGGACACACAGACACACAGACACACACAGAGGCACACACAGACAAACACAGACACACACAGAGGCACACACAGACAAACACAGACACACACAGAGGCACACACAGAAGGACACACACACACAGAGGCACAGACAGACAAACACAGAAGGACACACAGACAAACACAGACACACACACAGAAGGACACACAGACANACACACACACACACACACACACAGAAGGACACACACACAGAGACAGACACACACAGAGGCACAGACAGACAAACACAGACACACACACAAAGGCACAGACACACACACAGAGGCACAGATAGACAGACACAGACACACACACACACACACACACACACACACACAGAAGGACACACAGACAGACACACACACCCACACACACAGAGGCACACACAGACACACACACAGAGGCACACACAGACACACACTTTTTTATCAAACACTCTATTTTCTAATACATTTACTTCAACACAAAATCTGTGTTTACACTAATCCTTAATGACATTGTAAAATTTCCTTCAAATGAAACACTAATCATACGTCTATCTCATCTTAAGAGAAACATTCACTCAAAAATTACATTTCAAATTCAAGCAAATTTGTGTCCATACAATGGAAGTCAATGGGTGCTGCTGTGTGCTTAACAACATACTCCTGCTTTTGAGTCCTCAGAATTAGAATCATCAAACATGAGAGTCATTTTTAGCTTCGGGTTAACTATTATTTACTATTAAGAGACAGAGACAGGCAGTCTTCTAATGGTATGAGGAAGAACTTATAATAAGCACCTTCACAATCTCCTGTGGTTTCGTGATATCCAGACAGACACACACACTTATAAGAGCCAATGGTGTTCTCACACGTCATATACTGTCCAGAGCAAGACAAATCACTCCTGGTGCATTCGTTTATATCTGACAGGACAGAAGCAGTTTTCCCAAGTTAAGTGAAGTTTTTCTTTAACCACGTTTAAATATTTTTGTATTAGTGTAATATTTGAAAGTATTGTAGTATTTAAAGAAGTATCATATCATCTAGTTTTGTTTAAACAGTAATTCTCTCTCTTACCTGCACACTGTCCTGTTACCGCTGTGAAATTAGGAGTTTTTGATTGGAAGCCTTTATTACAGGTGCAGTAATAACTTCCAATTGTATTTATACAGTTTGAGTGAATGCCACATGGACTTGGAGACATTTCACACTCATTGTCATCTGAGAGGGGCAGAACAGAGAACGAGAGAGAGAGCTGCTGTCACTGCTTGCTAACATATGTACACAAGACTACTCACCAGAAATAAGATATGATACACTATAAACACACAAAGTGCTCATTACCTTTACAGTCCATTTTGTGTTGTTTGAAACCAACATCACACCCATGAGATCCACCAGAAATCAGAAGAAAACCTGCCAAAGACAAAGAAACATGCAGCTATAATCTCTCACATAAAAAATAATACTCTACAGCTACTCGATAAAACTGTGGCAAGCGATTACAAGCAACATTATTAACTCAATTTAACAACCATTGAGAATTGAGTTAGATTTAAGAATTAACCATTCAAATTAAGTAGACAAGTAGCACAAATAAAAATATAAAATTTATTTTTGTACAATAAATATTTACAATTTTAGTAAAATGTTGTTTTCATATGAACATTGTTAATGACTTAAAGAAACTGTTTCAATTTAACACAAAAATAATCTAGCATTGTTATTTAATTTGTTTTTAATAATACAATTTAAAATCATTCATATGATTATGAATCGAAGTATGAATAACAGACACAGATATTAAAGATGAATTACAAACTTCTGCTTTTTTCGCCAACAAGTCACAAAGCATCTATTAGTAATAGTTAGTAACATTCACTAGTCTCTTGTCAGGGGATCCAGACGACGAATGATGTCACACCTTGTTGTTGCGTTATATTTGCAGACTTTACAGCTCCATTTCATTGCAACTATTGAGGAAAAGACACGAGTACATTTCACATTTGAAACAGATTGCCAGGTCAGGTCGTCACAAATTCAGTTTAAGTTCAGCCATAAATCGGTATAAAACGCACTGTATTTCCAGCACTGTATGAGCAACTCCCTTGTTCAAAGGCACAGAGCTAATACATTAGGTGCACTATAACATTACATACGTCTACACAGGATGGAGCAACGCAACACGATAAATCCCCAACACAAAACATTTCAAGCAGTTTAGCCAACGAATGGTAGTTTTTAAATACTGCCTACATTACATTAAATAGACAATTTAAAATTATATATACTGTATAACATACATTCCTTACCTTTGTGAAATTAATTGAAAAAGAGCAGCGATCTGCTTCGCCTTCAAGATATTGGCAGGAAACTCCAGGGCACGCATGTCACATGAGTTTACAGTGCAGTACTGTGCACACAAAACCACAAATATGCTCTTTCACACACTGCTGTCAACTTCACACAGAAAGCGTGATGGAGACTAAATGTGTTCTTTTAGTCAATGCTCTTTCTTGTGGACACATCCCCCTGTGATGCAAAGTGATGCATCTTCAAATGTTTTAAATGTAGTTTTAAGAAACTGAACTACATTTTGAGCTACAAAATGTATGAAGAACATTGTCATTCTACACCTGACAACACCATTACAGTCCCCCTTTAAAACCTAGAGACAAGATTTTTCTGTTCGTAGCAAGTGTTCCTGGATCAACATTTCTATCAGACGATAAGAGGATGAGATCAGGCTTAGGGTCAATGCTGGGTGAGAGGCTTCTGTTTCATTCAAATCAACCTGAGATTTCCCTGTAATTTAAAAGGGGACGTTACGGTTAGTATTTGATTTAGGGTACAGTACAGTACTGACACACTGCTAATATTGTCTGTACGTTTTCTGCATAAATTGTCTTTCATCGCTGTCATTTTTTCTCAGCGAGGACACAAGCAGTTTATCCATGATTCTTACACAACGACAGGCTCAGTGTCTGAACACTACAGCTGATGTTTATTGTTGTCTTTTGATTTTTGATTTCTCACATTGTATGCCGCTTTGGATAAAGCATCTACTAAATGCTTAAAAGTAAATAGTAAATGTAAATGACACCTTTTGTCATCTTGTGTTCTCAAAAGAAAAACAGTCATAAAGTTTTGAATATAGGGTGAGCAAATGATGGCATTTTTTGGTGAGCCATCCCTTGACTTTCATGCCATTAGTGAAAGAGATTTTGTCAGTTATACGCTCACCCTGAGCAGTGGAAAATGTTGTGCTATGTTTTCATAAGCCTCACCAATGAGAGTTGAGGTCCCTAAAACCCTGTTTACTGTTTTCTGCTTAATTGGCTTGGTGAGCAGATACAATATTTTCAGTTGACCAGATGTCATGCAAAATATGCTGTAAAACAAGCATTTGGCCTGCAAATGAATCTGTTATGAGTCTAATAACAACTTTGTTCTTAAAGGAAAATTAACTATCAGAAAGTTTATCTCTGAAGCCCAAAGTTGTTTTTAGATATATTTTAGAATATTCTTCACATTAGGCCACAAAGATAAAAATATGAGGAACAAAATCAAATGGCATCTCATATTTTGTAAAAGGTATGACAGTCAAATGTCCTATATGACGCTGTGTGTGACACTGCTGTGAGTAACTGCTGGAAATACAATGTCAAATACATTTTCATGGCTGCTAGGAAACAAAGGAAGACCAGGAAATGTCACCATTAAAAACAAGGTGAATTGAATAAGATTCACTGTACAGTATAAATTTAGTATAAATGTTAATTTAACACAAATTCACAGATGAATTTTTAAAATTCACAGAATTATAACAAAAAAAGTTCTGTTGCAATAGATCTCACTAATGCTAAAGAGCAAATCTATTTCAGAACAGTAATAACTACAGAAGAAACTAGGGCACCAACTTGGCTTTCTACACACTTTCTACACACAGATTGGATGTGTTTAATCTTCAATCTCATCTTGTTATCGTCTTCTTACTGGTTCCGGTGTGTGTGTAAAAAAGAGACTGCTCATCGTGACTGTGTGTGTGATGTCTGTCTGCCTGAGAGTCTTCGTCTAACACACAAGCAGACTTTTGTCTTTATGTCTGGCACATATATGCTATCAGAGGACAACTAGACTCTGTCGGTTGTTTAGCTTAGTCTCTGTTCTTGTACTTACGTTGTATGGTGTACTTTTTGTTCTTTGTACTGGGTTGTTATATGTTATATGTTAGCACCTTGGTCCTGGGGAAACGTTGTTTCGTTTCACTATGTACTGTGTATATGGCTGAAATGACAATAAACTCCACTTTGACTGGACTTTGAACTATAGGACAAATACATTTACTAGCGCAGAGACACACACATTACACACAGTGAAACAATTTTCTCACCAAGAAGAAATGTCTGTTTTAGCTCCATATTAGGAAACATCTGCTTTCAAAATCTGTGTATTTCTTGTGCTGTGAAATTCCAAAGGTGAAGCTGTATTCCAGTAAGATGTCTAAAATTCCCCTCAATCTCTGACCATCATCTAGCGACCCAAAGCTTCAGTCCTACTTTCCTGTTTTTGGTTGTTTCTTGAAAATATTCAGTTCCACACAAACACTGTTGCCTCCTTTTTCTCTTCTCTATTGTTCTGTTTCCTCCGTTTAAAACCTTTCAAACATCTTCAAACGTCAGCTTTAAAGATTTCAAATGAATCTTCGCATGTTTCACTTTGGTTTCTGTTGCACATTTATCTTAATCCACACAGCCACACAGTTTCCAGCACTTCATTTTCCGTCTGGTTTCTTGTTCCTCCTCCTCTCTAGTTTGGGCTACTGGATAAGAAGTTAGAAGCTATTCATGGCTGTCACTCCCCCTGAATGGNGGGGGGGGGGGGCGGGTGTGGGGAGCAGCTGTTTATGTTCTGTGCTAGTAAGTTGTCTGTTTTCTTTAAACAGTTTCTCTCTCTCTGTAACACTTTCCTCTGTTTTATTCACTCTGTCCCATTCAGTGGAGCCTCTCTTCCCTGCGCTGTCTCTGGTTTTTTGTTTCACAACTCTTCATGTGTTGGTGGGTTTCCCAGAAAAACCCCGACTAGAGCAAAAGGTTTTGAAGGTCCATGTCGGAGGCAGCACAGACTGCTGATGATGTCATATCCTGTGCAGCATTGAATTGCACAAAAGGGATTGTTAGACATTTGCTTATACAAACACAGTAACACAGACAGACACATGACTAACTTGAAGTTGAAATTACAGTATTAACAAATTTCCATAATATTAGCGAAACGAGAAAATTAATTGTATGGTGAAAAGTGTTTCTTTATGACAGGTCATTAGAGTTTGATAAAAAGGTTTGATAAAAGATCATGAATATGATATATTCTAGAGAAACATAACATTTTTTGTAATGAGTTTATTTAAAGGTCTAAAAACCAGACAGAAAAAGAAAAAGACTGCCAGTACAGGGTGTCAGTACTGCAAATATGTAATGCAGTTCATGCAGTTCATGTTCCTGACATGTTTAAAAATTCTCTACATTTTATAATGTGAAAGTTGACCTTTCATCTGTAAAGTTTTCATTGTACTTTTGGGAAGTGGAGCGGTTCTTGTTGGCTTTACACTTAAAAGCTTTACACTTAATGAATTCAGCATTTTGTGTTTACATTTTGTGTTTACAAGAAAACTAGCTTAGCGAAGATAAAAAAGAATTTCACATGATATAATCACATTTACAGTTACATCATTTTTCTGATGGATAAGAGCTGTGTTTCTCACAAACACTGTAAGCCTAACTTTCCTCTAGAAACACTGGTGCCAGACAATGTGGCCAGACTCTTTCATAACGTATCTGTCATATTTTAAGAGGCATGTCACTCCATCTACTTCATTCTTTTCAGGTCACACGCTCTCGGCCAAAAAAAACATTGTGATTTTTTTCCCCAGTGATTTTTCTATTAGATCATCTTATTTATAAAACAGCTTTTGAATGATGGATAGGTCACTGGTCTGGATTTGGGACTCTTTCAGAAAGAAAATAAAACTTGTTAAAAAGCTGAACGATGAGTAAACGTTTATTTGCCTTGTTATACTGACACTTGGCAATGACTCTTTGGAAAATAGTTGAAACTGAATGACTGCAGACAGACTAACTTGCCGCCTCCACTTCCTCTGCATGGCACTGTTGGGGGAAATGAAACAGTAACTATGGTATCCCAGGCCATCATTGAGGACTTTGTGAGTTCCTCAGATTTGTTACACTTTGTTTAGCACTAGACAGACAGACAGACAAACAGACAGACAAACAGACAGACAAACAGACAGACAAACAGACAGACAGACAGACAGACAGACAGACAGACAGAGAGCACATGTAGAAACACTGACGTTAACTGTCATCTTTACATGATCAGTGAATGCAAACACAGCCTGTCTTCATTCATTTCATATAATTGCCCGACGAGGACCTCTGCTGGTGAAAGTGAGAAAAAGCTTTGTGGGTTATAAAATGTTTCACATATTACACTAGTTTCCAAAACATTTTAGGACGAGCATTAGACTAAAGACGTAAGACGTCTTGATTCCTTCCGCTGTGCGAAATAAAAGCGTCACTGAGAAACTCTCGTCACAACGCCGAGCGGAACCTGACGTCACCGGTCACGTGACGGTGTGAGACCCTCGTCGATACAAAGCTGAACTAAAATCCTTTATTTTGATCTGCGGTATCACGGGTTAATCTTAACTGGTGAGACAAGCACGTCTGAGGCGATGTTTGTTTGCTTTGTGTTCCGTTTGCACGAAGCCCGTGTTGTATATTGACGGAGTTGCGGTGCATGTGTTTCAGTCGGACATCTCGTGTAAATAATCGCGCAGTTCATGCTGTAGCTGATTCCCGCACCGCTGTGTATTTGCCTGCTTCTTCCTTTTCAGGCATGTTTGTTTGGGTACTAAAGTGCTATAACTTACCTTTTGTGGATGTTTCTAGGCAGCTTTGGTTGTGTTGATTATGTTTTTGGTTTAGCATCTGGGTAGTGGGTGTTTATTTCTTTCCGTCTTTTCTCCCTTATGTTTTTAATGTCTTCATTTTACATGTCAGGGGTTCTTCCCCCTTTAAGCAGCTGGGTAGCTGCACCTTGTTCTCTTTGGTAGCTAACAGGACAAAATAGATCAGAAGGCCACAGGTTTTGTGCTAGTGGGTGCAAACGTCTGAATCCTGTATTATTGGGGGTGATGGGTTGCTATGGTTTAATGTGTATAGTGTAGTGTCACCTGTATAGGAAGCCCACGTTTTTTAAATTGATTCTTACAAATGAATAATTAAAATATTAAACTCTTTGAAAGTTGCAGGTCCAGTAGCCCATGAATAGTGGGATGAAACTGCGTTTTTCCTTACAGAGAGCAGGGCAAAGGGAGAGAAAGAGTTGAATATATCGAGAGAAAGGCAGGGCGTCGTGTTCTCTAAGCAAACGAAAGTAATATTCCTAAATAAATCAATAAATAAAGCGCTGGATTTCATTATTTCAGCAAAACACCGACGCTGGTGTGTTATTTGCTGTCATTGTCGCGGCGTGTCTCTGCTGCATGACAGCCGCATCTCCCATTGATCTGCGGCTCATCTGTCAGCGACCGCGGGTCCCAACAGAAGCGGTTGTTTCTAGGAGAGAATTTGCTGTCCAACCCTGCTGGCTGTAGGTGTAGCCTTTGTGTTAATATGCAAACGTATATGCACAACAACAACTAGTGTTTCTCGTCGCGCGCGTTTGCTGCTTCTTCATCGGTCATCGTTCTTTGCAGGCCGTTGTTTTTCTCATCTATATCCGCGACGTGTTTCTGCGCTTAATATCGCGGATGCTGTCGGTTATTGGTTTTATTCCTTACGGATGAAACCTGTTTTCATCGCTGTGATTTTTTACCTCAGCTCAGTGTTCACCTGCTAATTATCACGATTGTTTCCCGTTTTCCACAGAAAGCGCTAGTTCACCGAAAGCGCCGTGGTGTGGCGGACGGGAGTGGCGGCAGGCAGGAGTTTGTGACGCAAATCTCTTCACCTCCGCTCACTTCATCTCCGTTTGTATTTTTAAAACCTCATCCTGCAGAAGAGGATCATCGTGTCATTGCAGCACATTGAGGATCAACAGTTCATCTCTCCACATGCTGTAAATCAGCGCGATTGATCGGAGCATGACGACTGATGAAGAGAATAACGCGTCATCTTCACTGATGGACGCTTAATGTCACGGTATAGCTCTCAGCTGTGTACATACTGGACCACACCATTCCCAGTCATAATTCTACACTCAGTGTTTTATTGCAATATCATCTGTTAAAAATGGCAGCTGATTAAATTTTAATCTTGATAAATTCTGGCGACACGAGAGGAGAGACTGAATCCGGGGGGAGAGGATGTGGGGTGGATACGGCAACAGCATAAGGTAAGACTGAACAGACGCGTGCGTGTGTAGGTGTGTGTGTGTGTGCGCGCGCGTGTGTAGGTGTGTGCGCGCGTGCGTGCGTGTGTGTGTGTGTGTGTGTGGTGTTGCCATTTATAGATGACGCTTATTTTGCGCACGTATATAAATATGTATGTATATTTGCGTTCACATACATTCATTACTTCATGTGACATACAGTATCACGGCACACACTCACATGTACATTGTGTGACGGGCTGAAGGCGCGCGTGAGCGATGTTTGAATGCGCTGGTGCATCTGTCAGACCCCATCTCTCTCTCACACTTTCTGTCTTTCATTCCCCCGGACAATCAATAAACCCTAATATAACACATCTATATATGTGTGTGTGTGTGTGTGTGTGTGTGTGTGTGCGCGTACAGACACACACACGCTGCCATTTTAGGAGTATCGCCCTCTGCTGCTGATACTAAATTAATATAGGCACCTGCTTACCATTTGTTTTATTTTCCTCTTGAAATTAAATCTATTTTTCATGGTGTTGTTTGCAAAGAAGACAGCCTATTTTATTTTATTGCATCTGGTTATTTGCACTCGCTACTTCAGCCTTCATATTATTATTGGGATATTTTACCATGGGTTCAACAAGCTGAAGTCGATCCATGTCTTTGACACATTCCTGTGTAACATTTAACTTTCCTATGACGGATTGTTTTTGTGGTAATTAAAATGAACCCAACTTTGGAGAAACAAACCTAAACAATAAATATTATAAAAGAAGAAAAACAAACTCAATAGCAGAAATGTGTCATGTTTTTCAAACAAACTACTATTTTACAGATAATGGTTTATGAATGTGCTGACATAGTTTTCATTTCAATCTGCAAATTTACCTCCAAGATTTTGGCAGGAACCTCTTGTGTGGGCGTGGCCTAACTGACTGTTGTCAGGTGACTTGGGTGAATGTGTGAATTTGTAGAATCCAATAATAGTGTGATCTATAGTTGTGGTGTTTGTATTTTGTAGTTAATTACATAGTGGGCTCACACTCTCAGGTAAAGTAAATAGTACATAGCCACGGATCTGCTTGTGTTGTTCCAGATGTTGTGTTTTCCCAGTAGAGTCTAGTATGAGTGTCTGCTTTTGAGTGTACAGCACTGATGAGAGTGGTGTGTTTGTTTATATCTGTAACACAGAGGGACAATTCAGAAAAGAGTTTTCTTGGCATGAGGGTAAATTATAGCAATTATCCTGATCATTACACACAAACACTGATTGTGGTTTACAAGGACACAAATGTGTTTAATGATGTGTATGGTGATGTAAACATGTTTTTTGAAGACACTTCCTGCTTTCTCATAAACTAAATGGTTTATTTGTTTAAACAATTTAAACTAACTGTTTAGTGTTTTTATTTGTTGAAGTTTTCTGTGAGGTCTAGGGAAGGATAAAGGGGTAGAATATACATATTGCTTAAAGATGAATGTATATCTATCTATATGTATATGTGTGTGTGTGTATATATATTTTGTCTAAGGAGAGTCCTCATAAATCACACATGCGTGTGTGTGTGTGTGGGTATGTACTGTAACAGTTACATACTGTTGGAAATATTTGTTGATTTTTTTAAGGCACTGCACTGATTGTTTTATGCCGGATAGGCTTATTGTTAGCGTAGCAGCAGACTGGTGGAATCTGAACGCTGCCTGTGCTATGCTAGCTGATGCAGGTTGGATTGTGGATTGAGGATTTGTCGTGCTATAAAGCACAAGGAGGAAAAGTCTGTGCCTTGTTTGTAATAGTTCAGTATAATCATACTGAATATTTGACAGCACAATAAAGCTAGAACGTAATAAATGGTTGTTTTCTGTCTTCAGGTAGTCAGCAGGGAGACCTGAAGCCTTCTGCTAGTGTGAGAGAAGATTCTCCTCATAAACTGATTCTGATTCTCTGATTCTGGTCTGATTCTGTCTCATGGGATCAACAGAGACAGAGCGCTTTCTGAGCACTGTGTGTGTGTGTCAGGGTGTGCAATGGAGAACTCGGACACCAATCCTAACAGGAGAAAAGCATCAAGACAGCAGAGCTGGGCACAAACAAAGCAAAGAAGCCAAATGAGGGAAACAGCCAGAGAGATTCAGCCACTGCTGCAGCCTTTATTGCAGCGTTGCTATGGTGACTGTGCGTAGAGAAACTGGGTACCAACCAATCGATGTGTTTGTGTGTCTGTCTGGAGGGATCTCAGATTACTGATGCTTAAAAACAATTTTCATTTCCACCTCAACAGACACATGTAGGTGGATTTAACCAACCTGATTTATGTGTCTGTCAGAGTGATCTTATACAGACCCAATGTCTGCTGGGTCTTCCACAACTTAACGCTCAGGAAAATGAGGTACAAAAATTTGACCACTTCAGATTTACCTGTCATCTCTTTTTTTTTGCTCAGATTATAATTTCATCTGAACATGAATTGTGATACTGGGAAGTTTTTTCAGGCACAGAGAGGGATTTTACTTTGAAGAAGTGAATGTGCCCCACTTGTCAAACTCATAGCCTGTGTAGATCAATATGTATGTGCATTGCTACTGTAAAATGATTTTGTGCCATTCACTGTTGTCATTCTTTGTGTCTAATTTGCTGTATTGAGTCTGATCAGGTACGCTCTGCAAGTGTACAGGGCTCAGTACAGCTAGTTTGGGTCCTGTCCTCTGATAAATATGCTGGTCATGACACAGCAAAAGCAGATTAGCCAACAAATCAATTGTTTCGCTCATTCTCTTTTGGATGTTTCGATCATTTTCATGATTGTGTGTGTGTGAGTGTTTTCTTGTGGATTCTTTGGTTATGACATCAGACAGAATTGGGTCAGTCCTCATCATGTCCTCTGAACACACACACACACACACTTTCATAATTAAAACAGCACCTCTCTCTCTTTCTCTCTCCAGGTTGATCTGACTTTAGAGTCTCTCTGCTGTTACTATGGCGCTGTCACTGTGGTTACTGTGGATATGTCCTGCGTTGCTTAGCACAGTTGCTCCCTCTGAACAAGGTGTGTACATCACAGACGACACCCCCAAATGAACCATTTTCTGCCTGGTTCTATTTAGATCTGAAAGTTTTGCTTGTTGATTTTTTCGAACATCATTAACAGCCAAAACTAATCCAATGAAAGATTTTCTGTGTTTTTAAATTGGTTTAACTAACAGCTAGCATGTTATCTGAAAAGCTTGTTGAACTACCTTATTCTATATAGATAAAACTACATTATATATACCATAACATATGTACCGTATTTAAGTTACCTCCTTGTTACTTGATGAATCTAATGCTGACAGTAATTGAATATAAAATGTAATAGAACTTTATTTTCTCACTAAACTATATCAATTATATCAAGCAACAAAAATATACCATATTCAATATAATATCTAGGCCAACTATAATAAATGTATAATACATAAGGGCGTATGCACCAGCAATAGAAAGCTGTGTACTAATATAGGATTCACACTAAAGTAAGTTCAGGGAAGACAATTTCACCTGAGTGATATGGTTTGTACCAGTGCAGATGCGTGTGTGAGTGTTTGTCTTTGTCTCTCAGGTCTAAGCAGAGCTGCAATGCCGTTTGGGCTGATGAGGAGGGAGCTGGCGTGTGAGGGATATCCTATTGAGCTGCGCTGTCCAGGAAGTGATGTCATCATGATCGAAACTGCCAACTACGGGCGCACAGATGACAAGATCTGTGATGCCGACCCCTTTCAGATGGAGAATGTACAGTGTTACCAGGCCGATGCATTTAAGATCATGTCACACAGGTGTGTGTATTAGCATTACATCTTTATGTCAAGAGATTTTTAGCCCCAGCAGCAGGGGCTTTTTTGTGTGTCTCTGTGTGTCTGCTCTTTCCAAGAAGAGCAAATCAATGTAGCTGCACTTGCCTTCCACACAGACAGACAGAGAGAGAGAGAGAGTATGAATGTGTTCCCTACAGAGAGAGTCAGATAAGCAGATCTGAAGAGGATTTGAAGAATTTGAGAATGAGCGTCAGATTTCTTCTGTTTATGTGTTTCAGGTGTAATAACAGAACTCAGTGTGTGGTGGTCGCTGGAGCAGATGTGTTTCCAGATCCATGTCCAGGAACCTACAAATATCTGGAGATCCAGTATGAATGTGTTCCCTACAGTGAGTACACACACATACACACACACACACACACACACACACACACACACACACACATATAAATATGCTATAACACATTCACACAAGCTTGTGTAAATGTGTTTTATTTCAGTGAGTGTTACACACACACACACACACACACACACACAGATAAATATGCTATAACACATTCACACAAGCTTATGTAAATGTGTTTTCTTTCTGTGAGTGTTACACACACAGAACATTCACACACACACATACACACACACACACAACTGCTTTCATAAGCAGATGCTTTTTGGAAGCCTGTTTTTCCTTTCCTCCTCCTCTTTCTCTCTATTTGTCACTTTGCCTCTTTACTTTTTCTACTTATCTGTTTTCATTTTTTTTCTCCTTTATTCTCATCTGTTTCTTCTTATTTAGTCCTTATCTGTCTCTTCTTTTGTTCTCTTCTCTTCATTGTTCCTGCGTTCCCTTCATCCTCTTTCTATTTCTCCTTCCCTCGCTCCCTCTTTCCACTCTTCCGCTGGGTGTAGTGCTGTTAGGATAAAGGATGTGTTTTTCCTCTAGCAGAGCGGTGCTTTAGTCACCCACATTTCTTCTTACAGTCTGGAGTACCATGCAGCTGACCAGCACATTCATTCATTCACTCACTCACTCACTCAACAGTTGCATCTCTTCTTCAGTCTGAGTTTCTGATGGTTTTAGGTGGAGCAGTGGACATGAACTGATGCTTGTTTATGCCTCATACAGGATCAGCATATCGTGACTTTCCTAAAGTGTGTGTGTGTGTTTCAGTTTTTCTGAATCTGTTTGTGACACACCATTCAATCTCAGGAAATGTGTGTGTGTTTATTTTGACATTTCTCCACATGTAAAGGCCTGTTCTCACTAGGAGTTAAAACTAATTACACAGTGAAACAATAATGAAACAATTGCCCACAGAAGTAATCCAGTAATTTTTGCCATGTAACTAAATATTGGAAGCAATGCAATCATTAACACAGAGACTAAAACAGAAGTTTAAATTTATCCGTAGAGGGAATATTTCCACAAAAATGAATGTGAGGAACATCTTTGGAATTGGATTCAGAATTAATTTTCAGAATGGGTGTGAATGGGCCTTAAACCACAAACCTGTTCAAACAGATCATTCAGCTGTGTAACGTCTACAGATCCTATTGATAAATGGACAGATGACGAATGGATGATGGATGGATGACAAGGGGATGATATATGATGAATGGATGGATGTACAGATGAGTGATGGATGGATGATGGACGGATGAATGGTACGGGGTTAGAGGGACGGAGAGTGGACAGAGTGATGGGGGCAGATTTGGGAAATAATTGTACATTATGATTGTATAGGCACTTTGAGTGCCTATTTCACCAATAATTGGGAATATTTCACAGGAGCTAGAGGTTTTATCACAGACCCAATCATACATCACCTTCTCTCCCTTTCTCTCTTTTATTCTTTATTTTCCTTTCAAAATTTTCTTGCTCTCAAAATTATATTCTCTCACCTCTAATAAATTTCACTTGACCTTTAAGCTCAAATAGAAAGAGGCGACTTTACTATTAAACTGAAATGTCTCTTTTTCTCTCCTCTTTGCATTTTCTGTCTCTGTGTCTTTCTCTCTTCATTTGTCTCTCTCTTCTGCTCTTTTTTTCAACGCTTGAGTAGAAGTGGATCAAAAAGGTAAAGACCACGTAAACGTCGCAGTTTCTCTCTCTGTGTGACCTCATCTACTCTCTCTTTGTCTCACTCTTTTTTGTCTCTCTTTTTCTGTCTTTCTCTCTCTGTATCTTTCTCACTTTGTATCTCTCTCACTCCCTTTCTCTGTCTATCTCTCTGGCTCTTGTGTTGTGCTCTAGTTCAGTGAAGCTCCATTTTCTTCTCCTCTTGTTCACACACGTTACAAACATCGAAGGAACTGTCTCTCATTTACACACACTAGTTTTTTGCTCTCCCTTTTTATTTGCTTGCTGTTAAAAAGGCATTTAATCCTCAGACACAAACAACAATTGCTATTACTCGTTCTCTCCCTCTTTATTACTTTGCTTCCTCAGGATTGACCTGTTGTCGTTTTAGACCTTGAAAGGAATCTGCTTTTTCTCTTTTAGTAACTGTGTGCACATACCATGTTCCTGAACTGACTGTGTCATTGCTCATGTATGTTTGACAGCTGTCCCAGCCAATCCCTGCCCTGTGTGTGAACTAACCCGCATCTCATTGGCTCCAAAGGTTGCTGTAGCCCTGCCCCCTCTCTCTGATGACTCTACCTCAGATTAATCAAAATTTAAATGTAGAAAATCTATCTCTATCTATCTTATCTATC
>JBAJNP010010184.1:1861-16843 GCA_036877545.1 Yasuhikotakia modesta
ACACACACACACACACACACACACACACACACACACACACACACACACACACATCTTGAATGTCATGTCTATTAATGAATGAGCTGAGAACAAACAGTCATATCTGACCTGTGACTACAGAACAGTTTCAGTACAACACTTGTGTGATTATAATATTCTGCAAAAATAACAAAAATTATCACCAGCGAGATCAAACAAGCATTTAGGTATTTGTGCTTTGATTCACAACGCTGATAAATATTGGGCTTGATCTTGTCTGATTTACAGTATCGTAAATGTATTTCTCTGTGATCTGATTCGTTGCTGCTTCCAGCTCAGTCAAAACACAAGCTTTTGTCGGCGGTGCGCAACATAAATGAAGTAGGTGGGGAAACATTATTTTCTTAATGTGACTGATTCAGAATTTGTCCTTTTTTGAGTCAGGTGCTATTTTTGGTGGCATCATCAAAACATTTTAAACAGAGAAAAGAAAAAAATTATAATTTTAAAACCATGAACTGGTTAAACCAAACTGTCCTGTTTAGGAAAAAATATCACAAATAATACGTGTTTCCCCTCTGTGAATTTACTGTGTTTCATTGAACGTTTTTTACATTTTTATTTAGCTGAATATTTTAATAATTGTTAAATTCATAAAAATGCTGTGTGAGGTAATAAACTATACAAACAATAAATAATATAACCAAACAATACATTTTTAACCAAATAAAACGAACAATTTTAAATTCTGAACTATTATATAATATTATACAAATGAATACAAAACTGCATTTTACATATAAAATGCACTTAAATATGAAAGTCAGAGACGTTTGAACATACTTAAAAGTATTAAACTATAATGAACCAGCAGAGTCAGAAATAAAACGTTTACTGAACGTCCACCAAACACGTCAAGTCATCATCTTTGCTTTCCTAAACCTAGTCAACCTTCACAAACAAACTGCGCTGGGCCACAGCGGGTATAACTTTACCATCTGTTACAAATATAAACCACCACCATGTGTGTTTTGTCTACTCCTAATGTCAGTTTTAATACATCTGCTCAGAGCGAGTAAAAGACACAGATATGGAAAGACGCTGTTTTAATAGTTAAGCTACTAAAAACAGCTAAACATACACACATGGTGATCAGAGTAGCCAATGTTCCTCTGTCCATCTCATGCTAACTGCTGAAGGCTGTCAGCTCTCCAGTAAACCCACAGCCGTCAGATGTGGCTTCACACAAGAACTTCACCAAACATCTCATCTATCTGCAATACAGTCTATATACATCCTTCTGTAACTCCTGGCAGGACGCATGCATCTGTAGCACCGCACATCAGCGCTCCGTGGAAGGAAACGACCGAAAAGATTTCAGGGATGAGGGGAGAAAGGGGAGGAGACGCGAGGGGGCGGCGGTTTCGGCTGGGAGAAGAAAAGCGAGACTGACGTGAAAAGGTTTTAAAAATGGTGCTGTAGCTTTAAGGACCTCTGCTTGGAGTCAACGCGACAGCAATCTGATGGCTGGATGTTACTCACTGACTGGGCCAGACAGTCTGGAAAAAAGTGTGATGACCTCATCGTGACAACATCATCCAAACCTGCTTCTCATATACACATTACCCATAATGCATTCTTACAGTATGACCAGAAATAAAAACAAACGCTTGAGAAGAACATGAACGGTTTGTGGATATGGCTTCTGATGGAGGAATGAGAAATATGTTGACGTTCTACTGAAGGCCTACAGAAGGAAAAAGCCACGTAGCATTTTTAAAAGCACGTAAAACACAAACATTTACAAAACGCAAATTCTTCAAATTCTGTTTGGCTGTTTGGTATCTTTTATCAAAACAAACGCATTATTTTAAAATGCAAAGAACATCTTTTTCTGGACCAAAAACAACAACACATCACAGTGTATTGTTGTGCCCCCTCCAGCATTATCGTAGCAGCCTCATTGTCACCTCCAGAGCTGGGCAGGGGGTGACGCAGACACCGCTGTGCGCGTCGGCAGCTCTTGGCTGGGCTGGGCTCTGAGCTGTGCTGGGTTTGTCTGAGAGAGAGCCTAGAAGCTCTGGCTGAGCTCCAGCGAGCCCCAGCACACCGCACCACTAATGACTTACAGATTGTTGCACTGTGGTGTACATGTGTCAGGACGCTGCAATGGGCCTCCAAAAAAACAGTAGTTCAGAAAAAATAGGAAGAAAGAGAAAAAAAGAGAGAAAAGCAGGACTTCTGTACCGTGTCATGTAGCACTCTGTGAAGATGTGTGTGTGAGAAGATGTGTGTGTGAAGACGTGTGTAAAGACGTGTGTGTGTGTGTATAGGAAAGAGGGCGGGACATCGTCCTCATCATCTGTTGAAGTGAGAGGACATTATCGCTTGACCTCAACTTGCCCTCCGAGTGACTGTGTGTGCGGTAATGAAAGAAAGACGGAGAGAAACAGAAAGAGAACGATTCTGCAAAACAGCTCCACTGATTACTTCCTGTGACATCACTGAAACACTGAAAACTGCCATTTTTAAAGACATGACAACCTGTGACTGAGAAAACACACTTTCTGCTTCTAGTTTACCACAGAGCGCATGCAGCTAACAGAAAATCAGGCTTACAAGGTTTTTTTAAAAGATTTATATATAAAAATCTGAGTGTGTTTCATTGTGCAAAAGTTGTCACAGTTACACCAGGGTGTTGCTATATTGCTAATATGTGGTGAGAAACTACTTATGCATTTATTTGTGGTTGCTAAGGTGTTCTGAGATGTTTTGGTTGCTTTGCTGCATAAATTAAAACAGACTGAAGACTCTGCTATTCTGCTTCCTGTATGTGGTGGAATTTGTGTTTGTTTTATCGTCCACCAGGCATACGAGCAACAGTTATGATGATATTCTCCAGCAAGCAGCTCTAGTAACACAGCAGAAATCTCTCTGTCATCTACAAGTGTTTGGTACAATGACAGACTCCTCCAGATGATCTGCACATGTTTGGAAAGCACCGATCCTTTCCACCAAAAATAAGCGAACACACCAGCTGATCCCAACAAACATCAGCACTGTCTGAAGAAACAAACAGTTTCTGTTTTTTCAAAGCCGCCTACTGACATGTATTTGTTTCTCTGTCTTCTCGAAAACTCGGGGGCGAGCGACAACAGCTTTCGCTCAAGCAGCCTTTTTACGCCAAAAGTTCACAGGGTACGTGAGGATAAATGACATTTACACTGTGTAACAATCAACTAAAACGCAACGTGCCGGTACGGGCATCTCGCCAACAGCAAAAATCATGTCAAAATAACATCGTCAACGCAGCAGTATCCCTCCACAGGTGGCAACTCCCTTCCCATCATACCTTGCGGCAGCGCGCAGTCAACCACACCTGCTTTCACAGCACCTCTACAAATAATCCTCACTCTTTTTTGTCTTTTTCATTTTGCCTCATTCTGTGGAGAGGTTGGACTATCGAGGAACGTCCAAGTGTTGTTCCTAATTACCTATTTCTCCACTTCTGATCCTGTGGCGACATAATTAGTTACCTGGGGCTGCGATCCAATTTGAAGTGATGACAAGAAAGCGATCCATGAAAAAGTAATAAGTTAAATCCAATTTCAGACTGCCTCTAATTAAATGCACATGGAACTAATGACTCAAGCCTCACCGTTTCAGTGATAACCGTAATTAGCAAGGAGGGAGTTGCACTCTCTTGATCGTCCTCTCTCTTTTTCTCTTGTTGACTCTCTCCCCCTCTCTCTCTCTCTCTCTCTCTCTCTCTCTCTCTGCTGTAGGTGTTAGCTGGTAAAGTGACATGGACTCTTAATTACACGTGTCATTTTGTTACTGATTTACTGGCCTGTTTTTGAGCAGTCGAGTGTGTTTAGCCTCTGCTCCTGACTGTCACCGCAGCAGATGTTTCAAGTGTTCTGTGTTGTGTGGCGTATTAATACTTTCTTCCTTCAGTCTTTATAAAACCAGGCAATTCTTTTCCAAAATATTTTTTGGTTATGCTGGTTGAAAGTGTTTTCACATAATATCTGATCATTAAAGTAAAGTGGTTTAAATATATATATATATATTGTTTGTGGAACGTACAGGACTATAAATTTTTCATCCAATCCTGGCATTCGATCTGAATGCAATGATAGGATATTGTACGTGCCAGTCAAACAGTATTTGCATACCTCCATACACTATTAGGAGACGTGGCTTGCTATTGATAGCTAATCACAGCTAGCTTGCTATTGCTAACCTGTATTAAATTGCCTGCTTTGAGGACACTCCCACTGAGACTAACAGGTACAT
This sequence comes from Yasuhikotakia modesta, assembly GCA_036877545.1. Taxonomy (NCBI): domain Eukaryota; kingdom Metazoa; phylum Chordata; class Actinopteri; order Cypriniformes; family Botiidae; genus Yasuhikotakia; species Yasuhikotakia modesta. Next base: position 6,140 of record JBAJNP010010184.1, read on the forward strand.
GTAACGTTTTACCATCAATTCTGTGTTCCTGATAATTAACATTTAACACGCAACAATTTCATGTTTTCACTATAGACAACAACGTACTGTAAATAAGTGTGAACACTGTATATGTTTAATTAAATGTGTAAAATAAACATATACCAAAATAACAGGACAAACTAAACTAAACATAATGAGCACATATGATACAGCAAACTGTTTAAAACTTTGTTATATACTCTGTACTGTTTGACATGCTGTAATAAAAAGCTGTAAGAGCTACACAGAGTATATACTGCGCTGTATGAAGAACGCTGGCAAACGAGGATAAATGACAGAAATAACACACATGCTTTCTCTGAACTGATCTGAGTGACAGGTTAGCCATGCTGTCTGTATACATTAATAAATTTGAATCTTAATTTTGTCTTTGTCTGCAAAGGTTGGCCTCTCTCTCTCTCTCTCTCTCTCTCGCACTGCCTCTCACTCTCTCTCTGTCTCTCTCTCTCGGCTGCCTGATAAAAAAGCTGTTTAACTTGATCTCAATCCTGACAAATTCACAGGGAACCTAAAGGTCATCGCTGCTGTATTTCATCCCCAGGGGCTTTTCTTCAGTGTCTTTTTCACAACAAAAATTCTCTGAGACTAGATGACATGTTAGTAATGTGACACAGTCACTCATGGAAAAACATGTTTACATTTCCTGACCGAAAAAATGGAGAAAATGTGTGGGCTACTGTATAACATTTGCAGCATGATGCTAGGATGTTGTGGGTGGTTTCCAGGGAGTTGCTAAGGTGTGTGGTTGCTAGGGTGTTATGAGTGGCTTGGGTGTGAGTGTATCAGATTTTTTGTAGTAGCCTGAAGGCTACAGCACAGTTTTCACATTTCAGTTTAACAAAATGTAAACCCGTTCACTCTGTGAACATCAGTAACACTGATGACTGCTGTGAAAGGCCATCAAACAGATGTTACACACAGACAGGTCCATGTGTGACGCATGTGTGTCAATTAGCAGATATGCCCCTTGGTTTCCTGCAATTTAGGCATGAAACAAACAACATCCACCTTTCTCAAACAGAGATAAGGATCTGAGCGAGAATGATCTCAAATAAACGTAAATATTGCATCAGACACAGCTAGCTGCTCTCTTTAAAAAGAGGCGCGGATGGGGAAATGAAAAGGGCCGGATTTGCTTTGTGTTACAAAGGCCAGGCAAACAGAGAGCCTGGAGGCTGAAAGCAGAGGCTGGTCCGCTCCACGGCGCCCCCTGTAACTGCGCAGAACCACAGGTGACAACACAGGCTTACTGTACATGTTAACAGCAAGACAATATTGGCACACACACACTAATAAAGAGCAACAGGACTGGACAGGGTTTTATTGCATGTGATTTGTTAGATCATTGTGAATGATGAAAGAACGTTACACTAATGTGCTGCCACCACTTTAGACCTGCCTGCTTTAATTTCCTGTTTGTCAGGATTTGACAGGTACATGCTGTGCCACCAGCCGACCGTATAAATATAAACAAATAATGCCTGATCTCACACACACACATACACACACACACACACACACAAATGTTTAGTTACTTATCTAAAAGAGGACATTCCACAGACTTATATTGTTTATACACACAGCTAGTAATAGACAATTTGTGCCCAATATACGGTTAAGTAAACACACACTCATACCTGCGGCACAGGCTGCTTGTCATTGCTTTTGGGAGACTTGTGGGCGCTGCTCTGCTGTTGGAGAAGAATCTGCCGAGCAACTTGTAAAGCCTGAGTGATAAAAAGACAGAAAAACAGTGTGAGAAAACACAAGTTCATGAAACAGCGTCTACAGTGCTGTGTGTTTGTGGTTCAGTCTGTCCCTTGGGAACAGGCCTGTTGCTTTTAAATGTCACAGATCCAGGAGATGTTATTGGCTCTCTGATAGATAACAAAGCTGGGCACAATGCAGTGATTTTCCATCTCTTCTGACTTCAAACAATTTCACATAGTTTCTTTCAGTCACATGCGCAGCTATCAGTTGCCAAAACAAACAGGCAACGCCAACATTGATGGAAAACAGTTAACAAAAACATTTTGACTGACTGGGGTACATGCTAGAGTAAAGAGGTCACAACTAGCGGCTAATAAATATAAAAGTTTTCTTTTTTGGATTTAAATGTGATTTTGTGTTGAAATAGAACAATTGTCTTCTAATAGTCTTATATAATAGTGAGACAAAGTGATGTTTAAAATTGAACTTTTTAATTGGTTCTTGTTTATTCATCACAGTGGAAACAGAAGTACAACTTGAGCACAATGCATTGTGGGAAACACAACCTATACAGTACAACTGTAACAAGCCATCTAGGTATTCCAAGCATACATAAAGTATGCATACTGTGCATATACAGTATGCAATTCTGAACACAGCCTCTCTCTCTTTTTCTATCTGTTTGTCTCTCTCCCACTCCCTCCCCTCCTCATAAAGCAAATAAAAAGTTTATTAGCCTTCAAAATATCCGTCAGAGGACACGGCCCTCGGAGTGGATAACAAAATACAGTGCAGTCACATGTTTACTGCCTGCCCTGCTCCCTCTCCCCACCATAAATAATCAGACATGCCATCCAGAGCAAACAAAAGCAACGGCGTTGCTGGGAAAAAAAAGTTCTCCAGTCGAGCAAAAAAAGACAAGCAATACCAAGAAAAGCAAGCAGCGTGTTCCCACAGAGCAGCGGGGCAGACTCACACCTACACCAGAGAACCATCTGAATAAATAACTCACTTCATTCTTTCCACCCTCATCGCACTAAAAACTCCCACAATTCAACAAACAGTCGCTGGAACATCAAAACCCCTGGGCTTCTCGCTGGGTGGAGCTCAGGCTCTATTTTCTGATATTAGTGTTTGTTATTAGGGACGTGATTGGTACAAAAGAGACGACAAAGTGCGCAAAACATGTGGGTGAGACTTTGTGTAATGAGACAAATGTGAGGAAAAACGAGGCGTTTTGTACGAGAGGGAGGGCTGGTGGCAGACAGGAAAGACTCGGTTCTGAAGGAGCTGCAGAGAGCTGAGGAGCTCGGCTGGAGAATCCAGCTGTTGTGTGTGTGTGTGTGTGTGTGTGACCTCCTCATGCACTGGACTTGTGGGATGATGACATCATCAGAAAGGAATATAATAAGAGACTACAGTGGGGCCACTCTGTGCCGTGTGTCATTGACTGTCCACACTATAGTACGCACACAACACACACATCACTTCAGCACTCTAGTATTTACACTTCAGCTATATATTAACCACACACACTATGCAAATTAAAGTGTTAAGGAAAATAAACTGATCTGCAAAAATTAAAATTTTTATATATATGTATTTTGTTTTATTTGTCAGTTAAAATATCTAAAGCAGTCATTTCTGCATCACTAATGTCTTAGACTTTCCATCTACTACGTACAAACACTTGTGCTGTGATGCTCGAACCTGAAAATGTTTTCTCCAGTCCCAAAATTGCATTTATTAAAACAGGAAACACTGTGATGTCACAGAGTTGCGTGCATATAAAAGCTTCAACGCACGTCTACACGTCTTTCTCCCCTCAGATACAATCTGGGCGTTTATTAAAGTTGGGCTAGGAAATGACAGGCAAGTCGACGTCGTATCATTACGTTCAGACCGAACGCAGCGAATGGACAAACAAATTTATGGTCCTGCTCTTTCCACCGAGAAGCAGACAGGCTTTCCACAGAATGTTAAGAGACTTTCAACCAGCATAAACGATTTCAGGCAAAATAATTTAATAGTTAAATCTATATACTATTTCTTCAATATATTATATTACACACACAACGTGATACATACCATCCGTTCCTCTGCCCTCAAAGCTTTGTGACTTACATTCCCGTAGCAGAACGGAAAAAACACACAGCTATACCTTTAATCAATGAAAGAGAAAGAGAGATATTTCCATGCTGACCTGTGCTGCCTTCAATATGACGAAAGCTTATTTAAAAGGGACAGTCCCTGTGGTACTCTCTCACCCAAAACCGCCTGCACATGGATCTCCCCTCCCACACTGACCGGCCAGGTGACCTCACACAGCAGAAAAATAAACACCCTATTTATAGCCAAATTAAATATGCATGAGAACATGACACTCAAATTCTCCATTGCAATGAATGAACAGAAACTCTTCGTTTTAAGTCTCAGAACCCTGAGAAAATCCATTACCTGTAAATTAAAAAAATGGAGACAGGTGTGACTCCTGTATTTACAGTAAATGTACAGTAAATTAAACAGAAGTAAATTATTCAAACAACTTTTTTTATTGTCTCTGTGGTGATAAACAGATAAACAACAGAACTACTGTATCCAGGGAAAGACAAAAAACTAGTCTGGGATAAAACTTTGTGCCAAATACACAAAACTTTTTAAACACTAGTTTAATCAAATTTTTAAACCATAATGCAAAACATAAAATTTGCATCTGAGGCCTTTTTAACGTATTTGAACTTAAACTCTTTAATAAATCTTACAGAAATTGTAAAACCACATATTTATTTTACTAATTTATGCATATTTTTCTCAGGTGATCTCACGTTTTGCAAAGTCCCACGCAGGCCAAGATAAAACTGTTGAAATGAGTTAAACCTCTTATTTGTAACGTGTAAGATTTTCAACCCCGTTTTTTGGTGGTTATGTCAGACTGAAGGTAAACGCTTTATGATACCGATTACTGCATGAACAAACTGATGCTTCACAAGTTTTGTTTACACAAAAAAGTTGATGACCATAAAATACGTGGTAGGTTTGCAAAGACACAGTGAGGGGGGGTGAAACGATATTTGAGTCAACAGGATGTGATATTGAGACACTCCAAGATGAGGACATAAAGTACACGGTGGTGCTTTCGGTTGTTAATTGCGTCAGAAGGGTTGTCAACAAACAAACCTGATGATCAATCAGAGATAGAGAGTTCTAAAAACCAACATTAGGCTACGCCAACCACACGACTGTTTCCTGAGTGAGGAGCTTCATCTATTATATCAAATAAGACTTCACAAGCGAGCGCCTTAATAATAACAAATTTCTTGTTTTTAATGTAGCTAGAAGAAAAGATACGTCTTCATCCACCATGTTGAGGAAAAAAGGCAATTAAGACAAAAGAGCAACGCAGGGATGATTCAAAGAGTTTGTCAGGATCAAAACTAATGAGAAGAGAGAGGATGAACTCGCCGCCGTTTCCGAGGTGAACGCGGGCCCCGGGCGCGGGAATTATTTGTTGTTTAACAAGCTTGCGAGCGGCGCGGCTGACTGGCGGAGGGCTAGCGTCGCGCTCACGCAACCCATCGCGAGCCATCACTGTGATGTTTACCCAGCGCTCGTCCGTGCGCACACACACAAACAGCCCCCCGCTCTGCCTTCCCATGCCTGCGCCTGGAATTCATCTTCTTTTGATCTCGCATTCAAAGGTAGCGGGGGTTTGATAGACGTGCTCGGCTAAAAGCAGCTACAGATGCGAACACGATAAACTGGCAGCCGATGACAGGCCGAGCATCTGAAGGCACGTTTAAAGAGAAGAGAACAACGCTGTCTGGCCGCTACAATAGCGAATCAAGAGACGTATTAGGTGGAAGTGATCAGATACAAAAACGGTTCAAAGACCGATAATGCTAACAGATGACTGAGCCGCCACAGAGACGCAAACACGCCGCGGCAACGGGCAACGCTTGATGCTAATCAGTGAAAATACATATTGATGACAGCAGATAGGATGAAAAAACTAAGAAAACACATTCATTAAAATCACTTAATGCAAAAGAAAAGGTCAGCAGCAGCTGTCTAGTCCTTTTAATTCATTCTCCATTACTCTGCTTAAAAGTGACTCATGTGATTCTCTAACGCAGGACATCTGATGACTTCAGAAACCTTCATTAAAATTCCTTGTTAGCATTATTTGATGCCATGGCCACTCTGACACACAAACACACACAATAACCCTCCAGGTGTCACAAAACAACACAACTGTCTCATCTCTGACAGTGAAAATGTTTCCGTCTTGTCGTCTGTGACCTCCCTTTAATTTTCATCTCCTGCGTTTAAAGTTCACACTTCCAAGCCTTTATGTCAACAGTCCTGCCTTAAATGGCACCGCATGCGTTTGTTTCCACAAAGAATTGGAGTGTATTCATTCATTTCAGAATTTGTGAACACACATTTTTGCAGAATTTGCTTTAAAATTCCTTCAACTGAATTTCAACACAATTTTTTCCCCCTAAACATCTGTGCAGTTAACATGCATATGTGTCTGACTGTAACAGTAAAAAGGTTTAAGAGCTTTTTTCTGAAGTTTTTAAGATTTTAATGTGCATGCTCATAAAAAAAAAAACTTTTCTCCATCAGTTTCATTTTGTTTTTAGAGCTGTTACCCGGTAAAAGTGGCTGTTAACCACAGAGATTAGCAGAATAACAAACACTTCACATGAAAAACTGATCTGTTAACCCTGAAGAGCAGAGAAATTAAAATGTGCTTCTAAACAACAACAACAAATGAGTAGTTTACAGAAATGGGAAATGATGAGAAACGCTGGACAGATGTCAAGTCAACAGCTCGTGTTGTTCTCTGTGTTCTGCAGGCTTGTTTTAAAAAAGAAACCTGACTGTGAAATCTGCACTGATGTATGCAGGTCCTCTAAAGTCTTTCCATTCACCGGTGTGGCCCTTGTGACAGAGAAGACCTTGAATGTGAAATGGCTTAAACTAATCGTGTCTTTAATTGGTGGAAGATGTGTGCACAGGTGAAACTGTATCCCAGTGGCCACTGAGAAGCAGACAGGCTGTTTACACAGTGTTAAGAGGTCTGAAGATCAGGTCTTCAGACACGACCCACAGAAAGGCTGCTAACAGACGAGTGCTTTACACTGTTGTGCTGAGCCCATCTTCCTGTTTTCTACCGGGCGCGAGGGATCCGTCTTAAATGTCACAGTTATTTGATCAACTTTTCTTGGTTCCTGAGGGGAGATTTAAAAAGTTGTTCTGTGAGAAGTTTAAGGAACGATGTGTTCCAAAACAATTCTACTTTTTCTTTCTTTCACTCCTTATCCTTCAAATCACATTTAACAGACAGTATTTGTCTCTATAAGTATGTTGATGCTGTATATAATCACAGGTTTGGAAGGACATGAGGGTGATTAAATAATGACAGAATTCTTTTATGATTCCAGGCACTGAAACAGTGTCTGTCTCCATTTACTGTCAGCGTCAGTTAATTAAAATTCATGTGATTCAGGGAATCTTCACAGACATGACAATGTCAGTACTAAAGATCACGGCTGTTTAGATTAATTGAGTTTCTTTTTCTCTCGCTAATTTTCCTCCTTTTGTTCATTCTCTGGATTGGACATTTATCTGCAATGCAAAAGAGGGCCGGTCAGTTTCTGGCTAAGTATCTAATTGACGCAATTTCCAAAAAGGCTCTTCACACAGAAAAACAGGCGCTAAAACCCCCGTGAATCGCGGCCTCTTGGAAACACGCTCGCTGTTTAGATTTCTCAACTAATTCATGTAGAATACATAAATAAATCAATGTTATATACCCACTTCAAACCATTACCTGTCCCTCCCATGGCCACACTGTTTTACCAATCTATTAATATTAATGACAACGCTAAACATTTCAAATGGCTGTACTCGAACCGTGCACAGCTCAGTGAGTGATTACAGCCGATAAACGTCGTCTTTTAATAAAACAGCCTCTGCAACCAGTTCTTCTGTTGTTTGTAGATGACAAACATTTCCTCAGGAAAAAGGGCAAGTAAAACACAAAGCGAGCGCGAGGTATGAATGTGTGCGTGTTTGTTTCCATGTGGATGGTGGGGGGTGCCTGACTGTTGATGGATGAACGAGGGGGAGGGAGAGAAAGAAAGAGAGAGATGATGAAGGAGGTATAGAGAGAGTAAACAGGGCTCTGTGTGGAGCCTGGTACGGATTCGCGACCCCGGGCCTGGGGGTCGTCTCAGCTATGCGGCTCTGACAGCTTCAGTTCGCAGTTTGTTTGGATTCCGAAGCTCCGCCTTAGGAGCGGCTTAACAACAGATGGCAGGAGAGGGTCTCCATTCATAGAGGCGAACATGAGACGACATACACAAACACACACGAGGTGATGGATGCAGAGATGTGTGTGTGAACACATGCTTGTTTTCTCTCAGGCTTAACTGAAGATGCATATACAAGGAAGGGACGAAACCACATGCAAATTCAGTTCGGTAGGCTGTCCTGAAAGCTAAAACGGTCTCAAAGTCACACAATGCATCACTCAGATTTTTTAAAAAAATTGAAAAAGTAGCAAAATTGATTATATCTTTTTTTTGTCCCATTGTTTTGCTAGTATGTATAGCAATTTTAAGAACAGAGACCTTATTCAGACATCTGACAGCTAACAACATAGGTTGTAGGAACGCTGCTTTAACATTTCCAGTAAGAAATGCTTAAAAAAATACTTCTAGGAATGTTCAAAACAACCTTTTTAAACGCTATAGTTTTCTGAATGATAATCATTAATGATTTAATGTTTTTACAACGTTTCATTAACTACTTAAAATAGATGTTTCTGATATACATGATAAATAACAAAAACATTCTACTAATGGTAATGCAGGAACATTTTTGATAACTTTAAAAAACGTTTAGAGAATTTTAGCCGTCAGTCTGTTAGCTGTGTAGCTGTATATCTGTACTGATTCTCTTCAAATGAAATCTGCCTCAGAAAAATGAATTTAAAAAAACCTACAGCAGATTCTCTAGTCAAAGTTACAGTCAGATATTGAGTAACTAGTCACTGATCTCAACACATTACTAATACATACTTTTCTATTTAATTTACCTTTCTCTCATCATTTAATACAGACGCTGAACCCGATGCCAGACTCTGATGTCGACGGAGGCGGCTATTAAATTATGATAGTGTTTATTGCCCCTTGTGATGTAAAAGCATAAACATCCTTCTAGCATCCAGGAAACGCCTTCCACAAAATATCATCTCAGGCTCTGAGCTCTTCCACGTCAATTATGCCTTCAGACTTCACAGACTGGTGGTGATGGAGTGGCTGGAAACCTGCGCGCATTAATACTCCACTGTGCATCTGCTGCTAACGGTAATTAAAGAACTAAATGACTCATAAGAATAGACAGATTAAACACAAGTAAAAAAAGAGAAAGAAATGAGAGGCACAAGGAACCTGCCACACAGAAATATATACCACATAATACGAGTGCAGTTTGATACGGGCGCTATTAGCATTCAGCAGAAAATAACACAACTGCTAAGTTTCTCTGCAGCCTAACGTGGAACAGATGTAAACGGTCCTCAAACGCTTCTAACCAATGAACTCTCATGAAAAACTCACTCAAAACGGAGCAAATTATAGGGAAAATTAGCAAAAATTTTAAAGCTGAAAACATTAAATTCAGCACTGAAATGTATCATGATTATGATCTAAAAAAATCAATATAACAAAAATATACATATACTGTGTGTAAAATGTACAACAAAAGAAACATTTCCCAGATTTCCATCAGCAGAAATCCTGATGTTAATAACAAATGGGGATAAACTGAAGATGCATTGCCACTCCAAACAAACACGTAAACAGCCGAAAACATCCGAGGGATGCGGCGTTAGGAAAACCCAGCATTCCTTCCGCTGGTATTCCATTCGTCAGCACGGAAACCGGTCAGAGTGCCACCGGTGCGGGGCATTACAGGAACGGGAAAATCAAAATCTTCTTTTATGGTTATTGCATTTATGCATCAGATATTGCATCAGACTATATAGTGAGTGAGAGAGTGTGTGTGTGGGGGGKGGGGTCGGAAGAGGCAAACAGAGATGTGCTGACTCAAATTAGCAAAGTTTAAACCCCTGATTTTTGTCAGGATTGGTTCGTTTTTACTTGTTGTCATTACAACAGTGAATCAGAGTGAAAGCTGTGGGCCGCTGTTAGCAGATGCTGCAAGTCACTAGAATAAAGTTATTCTGAATGCTGATACATTAACAATTTTGCAAGAACGTTTACTCAACATTTCCATTAAGCAACTATGTTGAAATATTATATGTTCAAGGAACATTACAAAAAAATAAAGTTTTTGATTATCAGAAGGTTAAACAAACATTTTTTTGGCATATATGATATAAAATGTTGATTAAAAGTTCCTCAAACATTAATGGAAGAATTCACTTCCCTGTACTACACAAGACCCACCAAAATAAAGGGCAGTATTCACTTCTCATAATGTGAATGTGAATAATCTGAACGTGAACACATCTACAAACCGCTCAAAAGATTTATCAGTCCAAAATGCCAGAAACACACTCATCTCAGCAACAGCTCTTCAGCAGTGAGTGTGTGTGTGTGTGTGTGTGCGCGCTGGGGTGGAAGACACTGGGGTCAAATCCTGCTGTCATTAGACAGTGTGTCCCAGGAGAAACCTCATGATATATCACAGTGTGATTGGCCACGGTCTGGAATTGAGTTTCTCTGAGAGGTGCGGCTTCATGGGAATCACAAATTCAACGCAACTCATTCCAACATTGGTAATGTTATCCCAGAGAGAGAGAGAGAGAGAGAGAGAGAGAGAGAGATCACAGAAGATGGAAACTGTATTGGTATGGACAGAGGAATAATCTCAAAAATTGAGAAAGTGAAAAATTGTGAAGACTGCATTTTTTTT
>JBAJNP010010185.1:0-16839 GCA_036877545.1 Yasuhikotakia modesta
GCAAGTATCCGTGTTATGATGCATAAGATATAGTACCCCTTTTAATTAAGGTGATTCAAGCGATAGTTGATGGTCTGTGCAGATGTGTTAAGTTGATTGTAGAATGCCATTCTGTTCTCTTTTCTATCTTTCCTGCTTTCCTCTACCTCTTTGTGTTTGTTAAATGTGTTATTCGTTTAGCCTTAGTTGTCTGTGTAGTGTAGTTAATAAATGTTTTGTATTTACCTGCGATTGTTTCTGTGTTTAACTGCTCATAGACTAACATCACTTAAACTTGCCGATCTTGTTACATGCTCTGAAGTAGCACTGTATCAGTAAGAAGTTTATTTTCTAAAGGCCATAGGAAATAACATTTCTTAGAATTAAGGTACAATTATGAATGTTTCGCTGGACGAATACATTAATTAATTGTTATTATTAGTTCTGCTTGATCAGATAGAACATCTATACATGTACATACTACATAATTCGTATAACTGATTACAGTTAATTATACTTATTATTACCTTTGAGCTAAAGCTCAGATTCCCTCGTTTCAGCGGAAGATAGTGTTTTAAACAACGCTTTCTAAACCGGCTGACACGCTACAAGTGTATATTTAAAATCTTGACAACTAGTCACTTCTGCCAAAACTCTTAAATCTCAGTACAGAAACTCTCAAACTTTGCTGCAGCTTGAACACAATCCTCTGAATTTAGAGGCTGTTTAAGGAGTTTTGGAGACCCACATTCTCGCTGCATTTATCTGAATGTGGTTTGGCTTTTGTTGAATTGTATATACTGTACAATTGTAGGTACAATTGTTTTATTGCACAAGTCAACCACTTACTCCATTGTCATAGCAGTCAGGACTGGCATCATCTTTGCAGCATTTTTCTGCAAGTTTGGTCATTTCATCTGCCACACAATTTACCTCCTCAAATGTGCCGTTTGGAAACTTTTGACTGTACAGGACAGTGACCCTGTAAAGGAACAATATTTAAGTGCACATAAAAACAGTTTAGACTATGCCCACAATGTTAAATTTGTGTTTAATAAATAAAGCACTAGTTTATTAAGTTCACACTGACTGACATATATGTTGCACAAATACAAAAGCATTGACTCTCTCAACTTAAGAGAAATGGTTAAGAAAATGAAATAAGTGTATACTTGCATTTCTCTGAATTTTTCAATTCCAATGGCTTTAAGCTCCTGGCAAACCTTTTCTTTTCCATAGTTCTTGCCTGTCAAATATGTGATAAATATGGAATAAAAAACAGCTTTGGAAAGTTATATTCCTATTAATAAAATAGCAAGCATTGTAAATTGATCTTTCTATATACTTTTAGTTTCTATTACATCAACTTCTGTCACATAGTTTTAATAGATATGCATTTCTAATTTACAATGAAATTAAATTGTACTGTACTGTAAATTTAACTCTAAATTTCACACAAACTGAGATACACTGTCAGAGGAGATCAGTTTGGTTAAATAACCTATTTTCTTTACCACAGAAAAAATATAGCATATAATAAAATAAATTCAGTTCAAAGTCACTTCCTACCTTTGTCAGCAAATAAAGCTGGTAATATTAAAACAGAAATTAAAATAAAAACTGTGCTTCTCATATTTTACCACAGGTTATAGCATGAAAAGTTCAAGATAAGTATGAATTGGAAGCTGCCTCACTATTGCTGTTTGTTAGGAGAGAGTTGTATGCATGGTGAAATATTAACTTGAGTAAAAACAGATAGTTATGTAAATGTTAAAACGCAAACAAGACTCGCAAACGCAAACTCTCTGTGGTTTGGCATGATAGTTGGCCAGTAACAAGTCATTAAAACTTTTTGACAGCAGTGACTCCATGCATCAAACTTTAGGAAAAATAATGGGTGGCAACCTACAGGGACTGCTTTTGTAAACATTTTAAAGGTTACACCAGCAATTTCAACATTACGCTTTTAGAGCAAAACTAAAAATAGTCCAGATCTGACTCTTTGTTTAATTCTGGTATTAAGTAGGCTAAAAATCTTAGAGATACATAACATAGAAGGTTAATGGTTAACATATTATTTAACTGCAGTTGGTTATTTTATTTATTTGTTTGTTTGACTGATAACCTCTTTCAGTTTAAAGTGCACTTCAAAGTTCTGGCTAGCTATACCGCAAGTTGTTTTCCAAACTTTTTACAATATTATATCCCTTTAAACAATCCAGTGTTTTGTAATCACCCTTAACCACAAAATATATATTAGTTTTTCAAATTTATTAAGCCATTTATTTTACACTGTTGTCAACTTCGCTTTAGTTTGTTTATCTTCTGGCCTCTAGTGGCCGCCTTTGGGATTCTTTGTTAGTGATAATGGTATTATCTGTGCCAAGTGTCTACTTCATTACTGTGTCTATTTAAACAGCGCTGATCTTAGGATCAGCGCTTCGGTATTGTACGTCAGTCAACTACATAAGTCCATGTTATTGCCTGTTCCGAGAGAGCGCTTAATTGTTTATTTCTAGTGTTTTCTGGGTAAAACTCCCTGTGGTTTTGTTTCCTGTTTTGCGGTTTTTGTTTGCTACTTTGTTATTGGATTATGTTTGGACTCAATAAACTCCTGTGCACGGCAGTTAAGTGTTTCATCTCTGGGTTTTATCACCATCTGTGGCCTGTGTTTTATCTGTGGCCTAGCGTTAGAGCGTACACTCTCCACGCAGAAGACCCGGGTTCTAGTCCCGCCCCTTGACGATTGTGTCATTAGCATTAGATTATTATCCTTACTGTATCAGAAGATTACGTCTTCTGTCTTCTGTTTCAAAACCACCACATACTCAAAGAAATTTAGTAAATTTATGTAGATTCATGTCAGTGGTCGCATATTTTTTTTGTTTGCTTGCTTTGCTTTTCGTTTATTTGAAAGAAGTCTATTTCAAAGCCTTGAGCAAGCCTTCTGCCTGCATTCTTGTATGAACAGTCCTGCTCAAACCATTGGCTAGCATGGGGAGTTGGGCACACAAACAAGGAAGCTAAAAGCCATGATCTCTAGTTTATTATCACATCCCTAGATATCAGGGAGTGATGTTTACACTGTTCTCCATTACACTTGTTTCCTTTTGTTTCAGTTCTTTTGCTGCTTCCACTTTTACACGCACCCTCACAGAAAATACTAGTTCCTGGAGGGCTTTTGTAAACATACAGTCACAATATTTGTCCTAATAATACAAAACAACCTAACAAAACATGATACAATTCTTTTGCTTTTAAACATAAATAGTTTGTTTTATAGAATAGTTTTGTTTCCTATAAAACTTTGATGAATTTGTCCTTTCATCATAGATGATGACATTTAAAACATTTTTTAAACTTTATGAAAGCTCCTTATGATAAATCTCCTATTTTGTCAGTAAAGTCAAATGTCATTAGTTCTTAGAAGTCTCATCTACTGTAGTCTGCTATACCAATACACCTTTTAAAATCTGTCAGCAAGAATGTGAGTGTAAAGTACATTTCCAGCATGTATCACAATGATTATTATTACTATTAGATAATTATTGCTATTAAAATCAACAGTTCAGAGGGGGTGTACAATGAAATGCTGTCAAGTTATTACAGCATATTAATTAAAGATAACCTTGTGTTGGTCTAGTCAAATACTTTCAGATATGATACTGATGCTGCAATTAATCACTCTTAAACTTAACAGAAGTCGCTTCAAAGGTATGTATCAGAAATCATATCAAAAATACTGGCTGCAACATATAAAACTGCAACTGGGATTGCATATAAGCAAACAAGCCTTGAGTAAGGGCAATGACCTTGAGTTTCTGCCCTTTCAGTTTAGCTGAAACAGCAAATATACTGTCCACTGTCATTAGGGTTATACATTAGCAAGTAAAAGGCACTGATATGACCATAATGTATGTCTTTGTGTGATGACTGCAAAAAAACATTGTTAAAGCTAAATACAAATAGTGATGGATGTTCATATTTGAAGTAATACACTATTTACACTAAAGTTAAATTGTCAGGCCAGTAGTATGTAGAGCTTCTGCCAATAAAAAGTCAGCCGTCTGCACTTTGTGTAAATAAATAATCCTTCATATTTTCAGCCTATCAGTGTCAAGACTTGCCCACATCATCACAGTGTCATATAATCATATCAAAAACATATTGCTAAAGCAGGCTGAGGTGTGAAAAAATGCTCTTGGTGTCTGAGGGAACAACAAATCAAAAAGGGTTGTTTAATAGTTTCCTGTTTAAAAAGAAAGGTTTTTATGACATTTCCCCCAATTTAGGCTGTTCTTTTCCACCTTCCTTTACTTTCATTAGCATATCTGTGGCTCTTTGATAAAGTCATTAGTGTTCCTGCCTTTGTTTGTCAGTGTGTCATTTTGTATTAAAATTTCTGTGAATTAAATTTCATGGAAGAGAAGAATAAACACGCATTGGACACACTGTGCTTTATGTAATTCATTAGAATGATAAAGGAGATATCTTCCTTCAGCAGTCTGGATAAAATTGGATGTGTTATTAACACAATAGAATTGGTTTAAAAATAACCATCACCATGTAGTCTCTCCATTATGGTTAGCCCATCATGCAGAATAAAGTACAGGGTCATTGTCACATTTAATTGAGGATTGTGGTGCTTAAAGTTTGATTAAAGCAAACAGATAGCTGCATCATATGACAAGAAGTGCAATGATGTCATCATGTATGTGACAAATAAGATGACGAGGAAGGTATAATTTATGTAATTAGCAGCAGATTTTTGGTTTTGAAGGAAGAACTTTTATTCAACTGGTAAAACACTGATATTTTTAGAATTTATTAGATTATTTTATTTAGCTGCTTCTTCATGATTAGTCACATTTTCCAAAAATATTTTTAATGTCCTTCATCTTTTCACAAGACAGTTCCTTTCAACAGATCAATTTAATTTTACTCAAGTGGCCCAAAAATTCCTACGTGTTGCTTTCTGTTAAAGATCCATTTCTTGGTAACTATGGTTGCAAAGATTCTGAGTCTCACCATGGCAGGAATTGAATCTATAATATTGATCAAAAATTCTCATCTCAGACCAGCATTTAGGACTTTAATGATCCAATAATCCAAAGGTACATTAGTTAATTTAGCTTTCAGTTATGTGTTATGAAATCAGTGTTCTGTCACATATTGCCAACATTCTCTAAATGAAATGAAATAATGCTGTCAAGGTAGACAATGCCATGCTTTAATTGAGAATCAGCACAAATCTCAGCCTGTGGCTGAGCACACACACACACACACACACACACACAAATATTTTAGATACAGTTTGGCTGCCTTTGACTCACAATGCTGGCAAAAAATGTAACCACAACAAAAGGTCATTAAATGTGACAAGATTAGAAATGTGGCATAATCTGTGCTGCCTGTGACTCATTATACAGTGCAGGGGCCATGCAACACTAATAGTACTATGTTAAAACAGCCCGTTTGCTAACATTCTACAGATGTTACGATGAGGTGGAAATTAAACATGCTGCACAGACACCAATGGTGTATAATTACTCTGTAAATAATGGTTTTAGACATTTGTGATGTAATTTGCTGCATTTTGGTTTACAATGGAATTGGCACAACAGTATGGTTTCCTGTTTGAACAGATTACACAAGATCAAGTATTTCAATTCGTTGAGTGACAGTTCAATGTGACTGACTGATTCTGTGCGTTTTCTTGAATTTTGCATAGTAGTGTAAGTAAGATGTTACATCCTATGTTACATTTATTCTGTTTTTTAGTTTTTGTTTAGTTTAGACAGAAACATTGCTTATGTATTTAGCCTTAGTTCACAGAGAATAGGATTTTATGATATGGGGCACAGCATTCAGTGTGACCATTGTCTCAATTTCATGGCTGACCACACCAATCAAATTAGACGCTGTTATTACCAAGCCTTTACACAGATGGCTCGCATGTCTTTGGTGAGCTTCTGGATTCTGGTGTTTGTGTCTCATGTTGGTCTCCAATCCAGTGTGTAATTTAAGTAACTTAATGTAATGTACGTTTTAAAAGGGACTTGCATTTGGTCATTGGAACATGAGAGGTCTTTTGTCACCAGTAGTGTGTTAGTATGGTGTTATGCCATTAAGCCATTATGGAGACTGTACGTCAAAGTGGACCATGAAGCAGTGGCTACATGCTACACTGTAGCAGTGTAGCATGTTGTATGGTGTCATGATCCCCATAGCATTAAACACAGTGTCTTGTTGTCTTTTTAAAGGAAACCAAGGTTTTATATCTAACCAAAAGACGTTGCATTGAATAGGACAGAGAAGGTTTTGTAAATTATGTTTGCTGAACAAGAAAGTGAGATTATAGAGCTACCAAGCTTTGTATGCTTGTAAGCAGGATGCCCTCAACATCCCCTTTATTCAATAAGCTGTAATTCATTTTAGAATGCAGTCTGTTCTTTGCCATTGTAATGGCTTGGCCTTGAAACTCTTAAGGCTATTATAATGTAGAACGGAAGGGACATATTACATTAACTGCAGAAAAAGGCAGAATAAAACATTTAATGCACAAATGTCCACTTTTGGTTCTGAGACAAAAAAGGATTAACAACACAGTGTTTAGAAACATAAACTTTGTCATATTCAATATTTAGACAGCCAACACATCCAAATGACAAAATTTAATTGAATTGTTAAGTGTGTCAAGCAAACAGTTCCTGTGTGATCTAGGATAAAGGCCTGCATGTTTAACTTTTAAAGTTGAGGATTTGTACACATTTCCTCAGACTCTACAACCCCTTTAAAGTATCACTTAAGGATGATTATTGTTGGTGATGACTTTAATACTTCCAGCTACAGGACCCTTGTGACCGAATCACAAGTGGTCAGGTAATACTGTACACATCACTGTTTATACTTGGCAGTAAAATGTTTCTCCTGTGACCATTTGGGTTTGTGATTGTAAAGAGAGGTGTACTTTTATTAACACTATATGCATCAATTACTGATCACCATATGCATGTATTAATGCAACTTGAAGCGGAGCATAGCATTTAAATTTCTAAAGCTGTTCTGTGTTTGCATGCAGAGAGAACTTTATAAGAGTGCTTTCACACTAGAGTCATTTTACTACCAAGTTTTGGTTTGTTTGACTGATGCAGAGGCAATTTTCCACATCAGTGAATAATTCCCAAGTCAATTTTAAAAGTAATTTAGTGAATTTTAAGTATTATTAGTTCATATAAACCTTAGTATGATTCCGCATCGGTTTAGACCTAAACTGTACAAGTAAACTGCTATTGCTTACTGCTATTGATGAGATACAATCTTTAAATTTGCATGCTTCCTGCCGCAGTTAATACGCCATAATTTACCTCTATTTTCCCCATTCTTTTCCTCCACAACACACATCAAGAGGTTTGTGCCTCTTGATTTGCCCCCAGATTTACCCTTGACTGCTATAAGCCTCTCCCTAGTTACAATGATAAACAGCTACCACTACTCACTGAGGTACCGCATTTAGGTTGATAACACAAACCTAGAATTATAAGAATTGGAAAACTAAAAGTGCAAAAAATTATAATCCAACCCCCAAGCCATGGGACATTTGCACAGGCTATTTCAACTACTCCTTAATATATAAACTGCAGAATGCTATAGCTGGAACTAACGCTTGATCTTATGATACTGGTAACACTTTAGAACTGTTTTTATTTAGCACCTGTTGTTGAGAAGACAGAAAATAAAGGCAAATATTTTTATGGATTATAAAAACAAAAGGTAAGATTTGGGAAGGTACACTTGTCACAAAATGTAAAAGATAATTTTTGATGTTTAATGGCTATGATGTTAATAATTGATCTATGAAGACAATAAGTGGTCAGTTGAACAATGTTTTAGGGCATATGATAAAGCAAAAATATTTAGTGACTTAACATGCTAAATCGTGTTAATTATTGTTAAAACATGAAGTAAATGATTGCTATCAAATGTTAAATCATGCTAAATCTTATTTGCATCACAGTAATACACTAAATTAAAATGTAATGTAAAAGCATAACAGCATTTTGTTAAATCATGCTAACGTTATGCTGTTGGATGGAGCCAACAATGCAATGATGTAAAAGTGGGTGTTATCTTGCTCTAGAGCAGGTCAAATGACAATGAATCTACCTTGTTCCGCATTCATTATTTTCCAGAGAAAGATTGCATAAATGCTCTTGTTATTGATAAGGAGAGCATTTTAAGCTTTGAAACATGCACATATTAATATAATCAAGACTCTTATATGCTACAACATTAAGGTAAATTTGACTCTCCATACCCTCATCACTTTATTTTAAACATTTAGACTATGCTTTTTTAAGACTGCATAAAGTTTGTCATGAAACTTTACTGTCTAGTTCGAACATTGCAGTATCTTAATGAATAAGTGAAGTAATGATGGAAGTGAAGTATTGAGTAGAGTATGTAGCGTAAGCATGAAGTATTTGAGTTAATTACTTCAGAACTGTTGTTCAATTACTCCACTACATTTTAAATGGCAACAACCGTTTTAGTAAATAAACATGAATATCTCCAGTCAGTAACAACACAAAGTGCAGATAAACAAAGAACAAATATCTACTTGTACCTCCATGAAAACATTTAGGTAAATCAAAGTTAGCAATTATAAGCATAAACTTAACGTGCAAAATAAGTATGGCACTGCCAGCCATATTAATCCTACTGTATTGTTCTAAGTAGCTCATAGGTTTGTTGCTAGAAAAACAGCATGTCGACTTTTGCTGGTTTTAGACATAACTGAGTGCAAGTTACTATATTTCCTGTGGTGCTAAAATGACGCTCTGAAGGAGCACTTGTGGCTGTTACGCAAAGACACTTGTTAGTTATATCTTATAAGAGATATTTTTATAAGAGAATTATCTTGCACAGTTGTGGTTAGTTGATCTTGTGCACTTTCTACCAGGCCAAGGAATCATCCTCTCTGTCAATGACAAAGGGTCAGACTGTTTATAACTTTAAGTGAACCGTTAACTTAAGCTCTTCCAACAAAAACTACTACCAGAACACAACATTATTTAGTACAGTTAGATTATAGTTAGCTTAGATCTAGATCTTGAAATTACTAATTCACAAAACCAATTGCTGTTCAATTATTATTTCTGTAGCTCAACTGGTAGACATTGCGTTAACACCGCAAAGGTTGTGGGTTTGATCCCAAAGTACACAAGTATTGATAAAAATGTACACCTTCAATTCAGTGTAAGTTGCTTTCTGCCAAATGAATAAATGTAAATTGCAGTTTCTAGTGTTCCATTAGGTTGACTGCCAATTAGCTGTAATTCAGCTATAAGAAAGGTCTGATAATTAGTATGCTGACAAATCATTTATAAAGCATGTTTTAGCCATGTAGTTTTGGTTCAGCAGATCCTTCTTGTTATTTTATGTGTGGCTTAATGTTGGAGAAAGCCAAATGATTTCTCCAGTGCACAGTATATGTTGCAATTGCTTGTTTTTAAAACCCTTCTGGGTTTGACAGCCATTTTTTCTCAAATAATAACTAATGAAGATGATATGATTGTATGGGAACAGTTGCATGTAATGAAACATTATTTCCACACAACATTCCTATTTTCTAGGATGATAAATGTGGTAACCATGGTAATGATACTGTATGTTGACAACCCCCTTAAAATCTCATTCATTTTTGTGTACGAATAAGAAATTATGTGCATATTGTATTATAATTTAGATGATTAAAACATTTTATCATTATTCAGCATTAGATACTCAGCTGCTAAGTTGCTCAAACCAGCCCTCATTGAGAGGATGATGGACAGTGTTCATCTTTTAATGTCAATTAGTCCTTCTTGATCAAATTACTTTTGAGGTTTAATAAATTAATTATACTGTTTCCTAGAGGACATATTCTAGGCCTTTAGAATATTTTAAAATATAATAAGACAATTAATCATCTTAGTAACTCAGGGTTGCTAATAATGAGATTTCAAATTATGCTACTTTTCAGGTAAAAATCATATGAAGTCAACTCTACCATTCAGTCAGGTCAATCTAGTTATATAATACACTGACAATTGTGTTGTATTTCAGTTAGATATGTAACCTGCTCATTTTCACCTGTAGACAAGGGGATTCAGCAAGGGGATATATTTATGTTGCTACTCCAGACTTTACAATATATAATGAATATTTCACAGTTGAAACATTAAGTTAGACCTTTTGACATTGCCCTGTTAGTTCTTTTAATTGTAAAGAGTTAAGTGGAGAGGTTATCAAAAGGATAGTGACAGTGATAGTAACCATTTCTTTGACTGACTCAACACTAAATGAGGTTCAACCAATCACTGTTCTACTTTTTTTTATCAGAAAACACCATTAAACACATTAAGTGCCAATAGGAATTGTTGAATGGGATTTGCATGCTGGTCTCCACAGCAGATAGCAAAAGGACGTCTCCTTGCACCACTCATTCAGATTTATTCTTCAGAGCCGATCTTTGTTTTGTTTGAGTTAATTGGATTTTACAATGTTTTTAGATAAGTGCAGGGAGTTCCTCTGAGTGCTTTGGTCATTGAAAGAGTGAATTTCCTGTCGGAGTCATGCTCTGTGCCTTACATGTTTGGGCCATGCTCATGCTCATGCTTTTGTAGGGGGGTTCATGTTCTCATTTTCGGTAAGAATTAAAGAACCACTTTGGTTGCTGCTTGTGCTGTTCTTTCTGTTGTGGCTGCACACAAGGCAGGCCTCCAAGGAGATTTGTGAGATACAATTAATCAGTTTCTGCCGGGTGAATCCCAACATAACATCCACTGCCTAGCACCCTTATCCTGCTGGCACCCTCAGGTACATCTGCACTCTCTGAGGCAGACGCAGAGATGCTAGCTGGGCTTTCTCAGGCCACCACGAGCATCCGGCTTGAGTGGAACCTACCACTTTCCCAAAAATGCTCACTGCTGAATAATTTTTTTTTAGGTTTAGGGCATAACTCTTATTCTAGGGCCCACACCACGAGCCAGCTTTACACCTTTAAGTGTCATCTTTCGCTGACCAGTGAAAAAAGACCAGTGAATCTGCCCCATCAGATCTGTGCTGACATTCCTACAGGAGAGGTTGGAGAGACAATTGTGTCACTTCACTCTGTGGGTGTACATTATTGCTATTACAGCACATCATGTGACACTGGATGGTAAATCCAGGCAGGATCTGAGCAGATTTGTGTATGTTTTGGAGCTCAGCCAAACGGGAAAGCTGTGTCCAAGCAGAAACTATTCCATTGGATTGTATATGCATTCTGTTGGCATTCTGTGTGGTCACTGCAGTTCACTATCACATTTGACCAGCAAACTCATTTTGGAATGACCTATAGGAAGCTTATTTTTGTCACTGCAGATTATTAATATACTGTAGAGAATCATGCTCTTTACTTGACTTGATTTTATAGGATAATAAATTATTTTTGTTTTCTTTATTTTCAACTACTTAAAGTGTTGCAATTCACTTCAAAGCTGGTTGGTTTAGTTCAAGGCTTGGAAATCTTTTTTGAAAATATTTCCACAGTGGTTATAAAGAAAATGAATAGTAAAAACCCTGAAAGGTATTATAGTAAAAAGGAGTGCAGTCACTGTTGCATTCTACTATGACAATGATAAATACGATATTGCATTCTTCTTGAATGTGTCTCAGCTATCCTTTTATATTCTTAACAACTTATAGCAAAATAATCAAGTGCCTCAAAATCTTTAATTTATGTTTAAGTTAAATAATATGATTTTTACCTCTTGGTTATTTATACATTACAGTATGTTTCGCTAACCTCTTTGTGATGCACCACTAACTGCATCAGAAATAATAGGATTTGTCTCGACTTTGCACAGCATAACTAAGCATACCTCTTTGTATTTGACTCTATAATTATTGTTAGTATATTATTTGTATTAATATTAATAATCAAATAGACATACCTGTAATAGTATGCAGCTGGCAACAAAAGAAATAGAACTAAAAACTCCATCCTCCTAATACAGACCAGCCCTTAAATGATTCACCATCCCCCTAACAGACATCACTGTTACAGCCCCTCTAAAACCAATGCCTAGCAGACTTCACTAATGCAGCCCTAAATTTAGAGCGGCACAGAACACACAACAGAGCAGACTCCTGATTAAACAATGTATGATATCTTTACCCAACTTCATGAATAAAACAGCAATTTAATATTAAAGGCTAAATGCATAAATGCACAAATACAAGGCTACATGAGAGTTATATTCTCTTTAAATATAGTCATATCTCCTATCTGTTTCTTTCCCTGCTTTGGAAACCTGTTTTATGATTATTTCTCTCGTATGAGAGTTTCACCCTTACCATTCTCCAGATGATCAGACCGACGATTAAGCGAACTTGGCTCTAAGCAGTTACCCTGGTCACATATATTAGCGAATGGTGCCCCCTATTGATGAATGTATTGGTAAAACCTGTTTAGCTCACAAACTAAGAGCTTACAAGCAAACGCGCTCTGGGATGGTAATAACATAATTTTAAAGTATATAACAAACAATATCGTAATTTTAGAATAAATTTAAATCGATTGCGTAGAATTACGACGGTTAAATAATTCTAGCAATCTCTGTCTGTAACCAAAAGGCAATCATGCAAAATTAAAATGTTAAAACGCAGCTTTGGTCGTGCTTAACTTTTTACCTTTCGGTGGGGATGTTTTCAATATCCCGTCCGGAGCTGAAACTGTCACTGAGCGTAAAATATTACCCAGAGCAAATGCAATGCTTTGTCAATCCCCGCGTGCGCCGTGGCGCTTAAAAGCGCAACATCACTCCGCCAGGAGCTATTTTCTCTCTCGCGGTCGCTGTTGCCTGCACATTTTTCATTGACAATGTCTATCGGAGAGTGTGGATGTGTAACAGAACTGCTTCTGATCGCCTGGGAAATTTAAAACCTAAAATTATGGCACGCAGTATGTCGGAGTTAAGTTCAAGAAGTTTAATTGATTTTAAAATAATACCTTAACTGTTACTCATTTAAAGGCTTTCAAAGACTCATGTCTCTTCGTGGAGGAACTGGAGAAGAAGGAGGTGTGCGCGTTTGTTTTTACCTAGGAACAGGTAGTACAACAAAGAATCTGGGTATTCAAAAGGTAAGATATGCTGATATATATTGGGTCTGCAGGTAACACTTTGTGTTTTTATTAGTTAGTTAGTTTAAGGGTTAATGACACAATGATTAATATTGCAGGCTGATGCACTATAGTTGGTGACTGGAAATGCGTAAAAAGCAACCCTTTACATAAATAAGTGAATGCAGTGGAAGTGCATTTAGTACGCTTTAAGTGCAACTTTTTATTCGACATTGCCCTGCGCAATCAATTATATTATAATACAATAAATTGGGGCAAGCTAGAGAGATTTAAATTAAACTGTCCCGTCTGTCTTTTCAATTTCATTGGAAGTATGTTACCACTTTATTATGAAAAAAAATTGCCTTTACTTTTTTTAAACGTAATGTACATTTAATGGTGGCATCAGTTAGAATCTTCTGCTTGTTTTAAACAACTTTAAATACTTCAAATACTCTGCGCGTAACTGTGAATGTATGCATAATGATTTTCTTCTTAATAGATGGGTGGATGAATGGTTAGATGGAAAGAAAAGAAACTTCTCTTTAGTAGCATACCATATAGGAGTACGTGGGTGAGAATTTATATACATGAGATCTCACCAAATCTAAAGTCTTAAAACTCTTTAAAAGTCAAGAAAGAGAATAGTTTAAATGTGGGTCAAATAGCGACAAACGTACTGAATCCTTGCCGTTTTAGAGTGATTACAAAGACGTACAAATACAAATAACGTATGCAAAGTGAAGATGTATGTAATTATATTCCACTTTATTATTAAATTTGATAGGAAGTTTTAGGAAGTATTAATCGTTTACAAAAGGCACATTTATTTACACAGCTTGCAGTTACATGCATAATAAGACAATCTTTTGTAGCAGATAAGCTGGTGAGACTTATTTTTAAAAAAGGAGAGATAAAGACAAAGACAAATTGGTTGGTATTGATTGAGGAGGGAAAGGAACATTGAAAGTTAAGTCTATCACTTAATCCTATTCTTTTATCTTCAGATCTAAAATGAATGAAACTCTGGACCCAAACATTACCATTGTGAAAGATGATAACTGGACTTTTCCAAATGGCTCAAGTGAATTCTTCTTACCTCAGAACAACATCACATATGTTGGATATTATCTGCATCAGCCATCAGTAGCAGCAATCTTCATAGTGTCATACCTGCTTATATTCTTGGTCTGCATGGTTGGAAATGGAGTGGTGTGCTTCATAGTCTTACGGAGCAAAAACATGCGAACCGTCACCAACCTCTTCATCCTCAATCTTGCCATCAGTGACCTTCTTGTTGGGATTTTTTGCATGCCAACAACTCTTCTTGACAACATTATTACAGGTCAGTGCAATGGCAGATACTGCAGGTATTGTTTAGTTAGAGTATAACTAAGGTTTCATTTTTACAGTTTTTTGCATGCTTGAATATTAAACTGACATTTCTGGACCTCCTTATGACCATCCTGACCTCAAAAGACACCTATTGCAGTACCTCAAAAGTCTCAAAGCTCTATTTCACACTAAATAAGAAGCAAATTTCCAAGCTTGTAAACGTTGTTTCAGTGAGAACAGCTGGTATAAAATTGCTAAACTAGAATAAAATAATATATTATAGAGTTTTTGCCAATATCTGTTTTCTACAATTATGTAATCTTTCCACATACACAATTGGACACATTTGACTTCTAATATATGAACTGGCTTAAGCAAGTTTGAGAGAGAATCTAAAACTAAATGTAATGGCAGTTATTTTTAAATGGCAGTAAATGTAATTTACCCAGTTGAGTGTTACAGGGCATACATGTTTCCATAGAAACAAAGCCATTTACAAAATTAGAGCTTTCTATACTTTAATGGACAGATTAAAGTCACAACAGTGGTTGCACCCAGTTGAGCACAGTGTAAATGTGTGGTTGCCACCATTGACAGGCCACAGTCAAGAGCATAAACCTGCGTATTCTATGGATGTCACACCTTTTTGTGATCCAACCCATCAGGAGCATGATCGGCTGATATGAAAAACAAATTAGGCTATACCCTATCATGTCCTCTGTAAAAATAGTAAAAAATCTTAAAAAAGTGCTTTCTTTTTCTCCTAAATCTCTAATATATATTGGAAAATGCAACATGCATTCTAATGTGCAGGTATACTTGGACCAAGGTTTCTTTCTAAACATTATGAGGTGGAATGCTACTTGAAAAGTTCTGGGTCCATTCTGAGATTGTGTTTAAAGTTGAAAACATACTGACACATCAAACAGGATAAACATCTTTTAAAACAGTATATTGGTCAGAATTAATTCGTCTGATGATTGAGACTAGTCAATTTACAGGCTGAATGCCATTAAAATTGTTAAAAAAAATGCATTAAAAAAATTATATGGTGGTAAAAATAATGTTAAAAAATAAGCTTTTCATGCAGGAAATTAGTTGTCATATCTGAATTGATGTTTTTTGTAGAAAAGCAAATACGTCAAAGGCTTTCAAAAATTACTGATAGACAGTGTCATTACACATTTAAACCTCTGTTGATTTGTAAAGGAAGCCTTTTATTAATTCTCAAACAGCCTCCCAAATCTCCCCACAACCCCCCCACCATTTCACTTCCTGTTTCATGTGTTCACTGTAATATGTACACTTACTTACTAGTGAATTATCAGTTTTTGTGACATTGCCCGTTTCTAAAAATACACTTTGGTGGGATGCAAAAGCGGCATGCCTGACAGTTTAATGTACTGCATCTTTAATGTTTATAAAGCAAAAGTTAAAATGCTGTTAGCATATAGCATATTAAAATTTACAACCAATAAAAATGTTATTGGATAGAAACAACATCAGAACACAAATTCAGTTTAAAATATAATTTCAGCCAAGGCCCAAATACCCTCTCTTGTTTCATAGAGTCAATATCATACAACATGCAAATTAATTCTGCCCCCCTCACACACAAACACATCCCACACCCCCACACTGAGATTGTTAAGCCTTTCCCTAAGCCAGTTCTCCTCCTCCAGACATACACAAAATACATCAAATCCCTCCAGATGGTAACTGTGATAGAAACTGTAGCTGAAGCTGTATTACTAAGACAAATGCGATGGCACCTTGCTCCTCTGGGCTACAGAGCAGTGCATTGATCTCTCCACCTAATTTTGGTCAGGTTTTAAGGGCAAAAATGGTGAATAAACTGCTTGGTATTCATCATTATTAACCAATGCTTACGCTTAACACATCAACCTGGTGTCAGGAAAACGTCTCAGGTTATGTATGTAACCCTGGTTCCCTGAAGGGAACGAGACGCTGCGTCGAAACGCATGACGGCATGACCAAGAGACTATAAAACGCACATGCCAAACGGCACTCGGGTTAGCTTAGGAAGTGAAGGTATGGCAGGCGGAACTGAGGTATGGCAGGAGATGCAGCGTCTCGTTCCCTTCAGGGAACCAGGGTTACATACGTAACCTGAGATGTTCCCTTTCAGGAACTCGAGCTGCGTCGAAACGCTATGGGAACGAGATGCCCACTATCCATACTGAAGTGACCCCCCTGCCCTCTGTGTTAGATTGCACGAGTTAGGGCAAGAGGACCGAAGAGCCAGGAGTGGCTGGAGTATCAAGGCCATAATGCCTAATGAAAGTTAAGGGAGTGGACCATCCCGCAGCGTCACAGATGTCCTGAATTGGGACACCTGCATAGAAGGCCTTGGAGGC
>JBAJNP010010186.1:0-16839 GCA_036877545.1 Yasuhikotakia modesta
TGTGCAGAACCTGATTGTCCATGAAATCCCAGAATGACTTCACAATCTTCCAAAGAACATCAGAAGGTGACATCATCATTCAAAATGACCCAAATCAGCACATTTGAAAAGTGACCGGGAGATATATATTTTTTACATCACTTTAAATTTTCCAAAATTCCCAAACTTTTCATTTATCTCCAAATTTAAATAAATAAACATTAAATTCCAAATTTTTTGAGTTGGCCTGTTACTCTTGGACCCCAATGAATATATAATTTCACATTTGATGCCACTAATAATATTTAGCATAATTATCAATTATTGCACTTACCCTTCATTCTTAGCCCTGATGCGACTGTGCGAGACGATCTTGTCGTATGCTGAACAATCCACCTGATCCAGGGAGGACAGCGTCAGGCAGGTAAATACAGCTGTAAACAGGAATATCATGTTGAAATATTCCCTGCAAATCAAACCCACTGAAAAAACACAAGGAATGGAAGCGAGCTGCAGGGATCCGGCATTTATAGCACCCCTCCCCTTTTTTCCTGTCTCAAACACACACAATGACACACACTCACACATTTAATACAGAGGGAATCAACCTGTCTCCTATTGATACACCCCCTCCGTGGGAACCCTGAACGCCTAATAGTAACTTTCCCTTTCAACCCAAAGAGAGAGGAGAAAAATTAAGGCCTTTATAATTGAAGCACCGCAAATTCCATCTCTGACTGCCTGTTTTGTTGCCCTTCAAATGTATAAACGCACTGTCACATCTGAACTACAGTATGGCGTTACAGCTGTTTTTATTACAGTAACTTACATGCCGCATTCACACATGCTGTGTGATCAAAGCGTGAAGTGTGTGTTCATTTTGGCACCCGTATTTATAGATTACAGCTGTGGCACACACTGTCAGACAAAATGAATTTGCTGCTCTCAAGCCGTAGTGTGTGAAACAGGTTATGGGATCAACATATATTAGGATAACTGATTCCGTTTGATGGAAAAGACTTCATTATACATTTACAAGTATTGTGTCACTTACCACAGGATTGTCTTCTCCACAGGAAGACAAATAGGAAAACTCCCATCTCATCCTCTTAGGTGAACGTGAACTGAGGATTGGAGTATTAATGGCTAAGCGATATAAATTAGTGTCAGGAAATGTTTAGGAGCTTTATTCAATAGTTCATGTCTCTTTAACCCTGTGTCCGCATCTACCTCTAGTGGTGGAGTCTTAGAAGTACACAGGGGTAAGTCTATAGATTTTAACATTATCAAGGGAACGGTGGCATGATTTATTTTAGGCAGAGGTCTGCTGTGCCCCAGATTCTTCCCCTTGTTAATTCAGACACAATACGCGGTTTTGACAGTGTTTAAAACGTCATTTACTAAATCTATCTATTTAGAGAACATGAACAACAACATTGGAAATGATGCTATTACTCTTTTTCATACACCTTTTGC
Organism: Yasuhikotakia modesta; assembly: GCA_036877545.1. Classification (NCBI taxonomy): domain Eukaryota; kingdom Metazoa; phylum Chordata; class Actinopteri; order Cypriniformes; family Botiidae; genus Yasuhikotakia; species Yasuhikotakia modesta. The sequence goes on from JBAJNP010010186.1 coordinate 1,456, forward strand.
TTTCGGACATGAACTCATCACAAACTTTGGACATAAAAACTACAGCTTATTTGTTTATCGGTGTTATGAATACAACGACCGAATTGGTTTATCAACAATAAAGCCACAATAGAGCTGCTAACCCCATTAGCAAGAGACCACAAACTAACTGTAACTAAGCCAGTATGTTTCACAGCAGTAAATACTTGCTTTCATTTTATTCTGACCCCATAGACACAATTTTTGTGGCGTGGCGTAAATGTATTCATCCATCCATCGGTTTTTCATTATCTTAATCTTTCATTTTTTAATCTTTCATTAAGACTTTCATTATCTTCCGATAACTTATTTCAGTCATTTAATGAAAGCAATGCTTTGTTTTATCATCAGTTATACATGAGCCATTAGACGCCTTAAGGAAAACTCAAGATTTAAGCGTCTTTACTTACAGACAGATCGGCGTGTGACATCAAAGTACCGCGAGAGCAATTGCCAATTGGACGATTGTTTCGCTCTCGCGGTATTTTAATGTCATTTTACAACTGAGTTTTACAAGATATCAATATTTATATATTAATATGCATTAATTCAGTATAACGTTTAAACATTAATCATATCATTACATATCATTATAGAATTAAACATAACTCCGGTCAAGGATGTTGTCCAGAGCTTATTTTATCAGAGCTTTATTTGTAGACTAATTCAAGTATATTATAGATATATAGATATCTGATGTGTAGTTAACAATAACCCTCATGGAATTGGTTTGCAAATAATGTTTCTGAAATATTCCCAGCTGCAATTTCAGGTTATAAGAACATTTGCCTGTTTCCATTAAGCAACAAAAACATTTAAATGTTCTAGGAACATCTAGTGTTTTAGACATTGTATTAATGTTATTGCATGGTTAGAAGAACATTATATAAACTTTTATTTTAACATTTTTGACAACTTGCAGAGACTTAATACTACAATATATTCAAACATACACTTTTTTAGATTTTTCATTCTTTTTATTGACTTTTCTAATGCACAAAACAAAAATATCAACACTTTACTCAGCCTGGTAAAACTTATTGTGCTTATTAATGATAAGGTGTTTCATTGAAGGGCTGTTGACATATTTATCATGCAGGCTGAGTGCTTGTCTCTTATATCTCTTCTGTTGTTTCTTTTCTGCTTTCTTCGCTTTTCTTTTCCTTTTCCGTTTCTTCTTGTAGGCCTTCAGATCAGTCATGCTGAAGAATCCCATCCCCTTAAAAACTGTCCAGCTGCCCTTTGGCTCCTGGCGTTTCTCTCTGTGAACATGTTGTCCCTCAGAGGTTGGTGCAGAAGTTCCCTTTGCCATCTCAGGCTTTTTCGCTTCATGGAAAATCATTCTTTCAATTAGTTTTGTAGGTTTCTTCTGGGAGACGTGGTCTGTCTCTGTCCAAGCATGTTTAACTCTTGCTGGTGGTTGAAACTCTGGATGCTCTTTTCTTCTCCCAGCTCTTGTTTCCTTCAGACCTTGTCTTGTAGGTGGTCTTTTTAGGTGGAACAGAAGAATTTCTACCTCAGGAGTTTCATCCTCCTGATGCCACCTTTCAGGTGATCTCTCCTGGGTTTCTTCCTCCATCGGCCACGGGGGCAAAACTTGCACCTCTTCTATTATTATAAATGCAAAAGTTTAACAATAGTAACCATGGTTCATGGTAAGATTTTACCGTGTTTCTGTGTTATGTTACCTGCATCGAAGCCTAATGGTCACAGATTAACGTTTGTTGTTTAGATTTATAAGTTAAAAACCTACATTAATGATTAAAATGTATTTATAAATGAACATTTGAAGATGTTAAAAGTGAAACGATTTTACGTTTTACATGAACGGTTGCTGCTAACAAAGGTTCATGTGGTTAATATTAATGGTTTGGGAAATATTACATTTATGTCAGTGTCCTACCTAGTGTCCTAGTTACAGTTATTAAAGTTATGTTAGTTATTAAACCTAAATATTAAATATATACTTATATTACCTAAATATTAAAAACTTTTAAAGTTAAAAACTTAATTTCTAAACTTCTAACTTTATTTTTATAAAGTTTAATTATCAACAACCCATCCCATTAACACCAGTAACATTAACCATAACTACAGTCATGTAGTCATGTTGTTCACTGCTTGTTTTATCATTAGAAAGTGAATAAAACTTTACATGTAAATGTACTGTCTTCTGCAGATGTACTCATTCATTTTTTAGCGTTCTCCGATCTCTCTGTAACAGTTTAAAATTCCTGTGAGGTCAATCCACAGTTCTGGAGTTTAGAGGAGCGTGTTAAACACATTGGCTCTTGCTGTGTTGCAAATGAGAATTGCTGGTCTTTAAACTTCATTCAGTTGCCCTTAGGCTGTAGACTGGACTCTCTGGGGTGCTAATTCAAATAAATCATAGATAAGCCTTTGTACCATAGTGAAGGACAGAGAATGTGAAACAAATTAACTGGATAAATCTACTCAGTTTCAACACCACCGAAATGTGGTACACTGCAGTCGTCTTTAAAAAATGACATATACATTATGTATATTATGTATATACATTACATAATGAATTCATAACAACATATCATCTGTTGCTAGTTAACAGATGCGAGTGTGTGACTCACAGGAACTTGCTTTTTTATAACCTTATTGTTTTGTGCCGTTGTATTACTGTATTACTGGGACATGATATTTGCTTGAACCTAATTCATTAATTGTCCACAGAATTAGTAATATAAATGTCAAGATTTATTTCTGTAATTTATAAATTCTAAAACATTTCGAAACAGGGAAACAGCCACACAAAGACTTTTGTTAATTCAGAAGAGTTCTGTGGCTAATGCCTTCCATACAGCAATTCTCTCAACACACACACACACAGTCATTAGAAGCTATTTCTTTGCATAAACAACATTCAGTGTTAAGAATACACAATGATGTTTCAGTTTGGCACATAATCTAATAATGTTGAACTCCAAGAAAGATTTATATTGTGTCATATTTAATGATGTATGACAAGTAGATCTGTATTTATGCTATTTTTTTTTTTACAGTTTTTTGTTTGCTTGTTGGCCCATACATCTGCAATTGATCTTTTACTGTTATTTTTGCGCCAATACATTATGAGCTCTGGGATAATGTTCTTTCTTGCTGAGCACACTGTGCAGAATATTAAATATCTGTAATTTATAAACCTTACGGGCATATAAACACTATGTATTTTGTAGCTGAATTAATATGTGACCCATATAAACTTAAGTCATTTTTAACCTACACATTAAATCCACAGATATATTGGATGGCTACCAAGATTAAAAGAGAACTCAAACATTATGTTGTATATATTCATTTATTTATATTTGTGCATTAATTCATAGCTTGTAATTTGAGGCAATAACTTTTAATGTAAATTTTTCAGAATTTTTCTCAAATCAATCAATGAGAATCGGTTGATGCTGTGTTGATCAAACCTCTTTAGCCTTCAAATTCAAAAAGCATATACAGTTTTAAAGTTTACAAATGTATCATGATTTTAAAGTAGCTTGTAATGATTTACAGTTTCCACTGCAAAACATAATTTATTAAATCAATTTAATTCGTTTTATCTTGTTCAGTCTATCATTGTGGAATTGCCTCATGCACAATGCAAACATTAGTAAAAAGTTTGTAAAAAAGTTGTAAATATTTGCATAGTAACCTTTATTCAGGATATTAGGTTGCGTGACAGTGATGGCATCTCTTATGGTAAACTACAGATAGCAAAAAAATGCTAATGCTAACTAAGTAAGGCAGAGTTTAAGTACTAGCAAGGGTCAGCTATTGCTCCTTATATACGAGTCCCTTATATACGGGTGCAGAGCAGCGATAAACTAGAGGTTCATTTACACACTTGTTTACACACTCGGTTAAGTGTGAATAGCTGCGAATGAATGTTCACCCAAAGGGGACAGCCATCCCTGAGACTCCAGTACTGGACTTGATGGTCACATGACACAGTCCCAAGTGCCAGACCTTGACCACATCTGCTACTGGAATAGAGTGAGATTCCTGGATCCTGTGGCAACAGTGATTTTCTTCATCAACAACCAGCAAACCTCAAGAAACATGTCATCCCATCTTTAGCGTTCACATAAAACGCTATAATCTGCATCCTTCATATTCGTTGTTTATGTCATTAATTTCATCACAAGTACAACGCATGTGTAAGATGTCACTGTCCTCTTCCACAAGCTCTTTTACATCATTGTTCTCTAAATTTGTTTGTTTAGTTTGATTCTTAAAGTTGGTGCTTCTTTGTATATCATTATGGTCTTCGTTCTCAGACTCGCCAGCTTCCTCTGACACTGAGTAAATCTCTCCTGGGTGGTTCGGTCCAGAGGCAGCAGTCCTGTTTGGGATTGAACCATCAGCTAGGCCGGGATTCCAGGAAATGGCTTTGGTGCCACCCTCCTGGATGATAGAGGTGACGCTCTGCAGTCTCTTTTTGCCCTTATATTGATTTCCAGCAGGGTTGCATTTAAGAGAACTATCAGGATATACCAGGTTTGAGGCTCCTGTAGGTACTTTTGAGGCTGTCATGCCAAGTTTGGTACCTTTCATCATTCCCATGACCTCATAACGAAAGCTGGAGATGTCCTGCTTAAGTTCCTATCAATAAAATTAACACACACATTGTTCACAATGATGTACACAATAAACATTATTTACTACCACAACAAAATGGAGCCACACACAGTTTACCTTGAAGTTCTCCTCAGTTAGCCCCTCCTCTTTTTTAGCGTCCCTGATCATTGCTGCTACATAACGCTTAACCAGGTTTCTGAGCACCTCCTTAAAGGTAAATAATTAATTTAATATTACACAGAAAGAGTTAAAAATTACACAAAACAAGCAAAAGAGAAGAACTGTGTGAGTCAATGTGTGAAGTGTGACATCATACAACATACACAGAGAAGAAAGATTTAGTTAATTGTGATTTAATGACCATTTGCTTTGAAAAACACATCATTACCTGATACTGGCGATTTGTGTGGACGTTTTCAGCTGCCCGCATCTGATAAAATAAAAGGAATGACAATTGATTTTTCAATACACTGACTTGGTTATATTACAAGGCAGTAACATTGCCAGCAGCTGTTATCATTTTGATTGTTAGCATAAAAAACAGCACTTCTAAATGACACAATCATAAAACTTTCAGTGAATAATGACTTCAACTGTTAGATATTATTGCTTCAGAAGACTCCCAATATATGGTAGACACACAATATATCAATTTAAAATGTTTTTTCCCAACCTTTTTGAAAAAAATATAAATCTATTTTTGTTTATGGACAACAACAGCCTCAACATTAGTCTTAAAAACTTATATGGACTCAACCAAACAAGTTAAACTGTTTTTATTGTCCATTAATAAATTGTCAATAAAAGAGCAAGTGTATAATTATTGGATTACCCCAAGAGATCCAAACGTCTCGGTTCTTTTTCTAATGTTAACATTGAAGCAGTAGCTTCTGATCCAGCTGAAGAGGTACCACAATGATTTTGGGCTTGGAATGAGGTTGAAGGGAGGAGGCAAAGTTCCACCCTCCTCAAAGTAGCTCATCCACAGTTTGGTTCTGGCAAACTTCCACTCAATGTCAGCATGATCCTGTGGACCAATGGTAGAGAAGATGAGCTGAACTTCTGAATCTGAGAGTTAACTGATGAAAAGTAGACTAATGGGCTAATGGAGATGTTATCTGTCAACTTTCCAAATCAATTGTAGCACTTACTGCGATATGTTGGTAGGAATTGTTCATCATGGCAATTAGCATATTGAGAAGAACCACCAGAGAGATTATGTTGTAAGTGCCAAACATCGTAGCTCCAACAAACTCAGTGAACTGGTGATCTGGGCCAACGTTGGTCACATACAGGGAGATCAGGCCAAATATGGACCAGAACAATGACTGCAACGTCTCAAACATACTGCAAAACATCAAATCATTAAAACATAGGATCACTATTTCACCATTTAGACTGCATAAAGTTAATTTATGGATTTGAGAGAACTACAGCTCCTCACGTGGTAAAAGCGTTGTTCTGTGTTGAACATCGGATGCCCTTGCACGGGTCGTTTGAGTTATTTACGTGCTTTTCATCGTAATAGAAATACAGCTGGTTGAGTCCATTCGCGAAGGCGAGCAGAACCAGGCAGTAAATGAAGAGGAATTTAAGAATATCTAGGAGCATTCGGCCGAGAGAGATCTGTAAGGGACCAAGGTGGGAGTTGGCCGTGAAGAGGGAAATTAGTCGTAATGAGCTAAATATGTTAGCAATGGCAAACAAGGCCTCGGCCACTAAGGTGGGGTGCCACATGTCCCATTCCTTCCGCTCCAAGATTCCAGTGTACTGCACAAAAAACAGATATTACATCATATTATGTGTATTACATCATATTATGTATTATACATTCCGGTCTTATTTAGTGTAGACTAGCACTATGTTCATGCTAGGTGTATCTGAACTATTAAGTTACCAGAAACAACAACAAACAATAAAAGTAAACTTATTTTTAATGTGGAGGAGTCTCAGCCAATCAGAGAAGCAGGATTTTTATCAAAGACATTATATTTTAAGTGGGGCCGCCCAGTATGTTACAAAATAGAAACCATGTGATCTTTAAACTGTTACATTTGTCATGTTGATGTGTCACGCATGGTAAATCTAATAATAAAGTTTGAATGCAAAGTTAGCATATTAGCAGTAACATTGTGTTACCTTTATGTAAACCACAATCTTCAATGAAATGGTGGCCAGATACAGAGAATTCATGACAAAGTCCATCAGATTCCACCAGTCATGAATGTAATCCTGAAACCCACCATCCCACATCTGTTTGATCTCAGCCCATACAAAACCTGTACAGAACAAATACAGGAACAACTTACAGTAAGAGGGTCACAATGCTGGATGGCTATATCTTATTAACTGTCAATCTCTCAAACAAGTTCTGTGATGAAACCTTGAGGTTCTTCAGATCAGACTTATGTTTCCTGTCAGATTAACCAAGAACGCATTACCTAAAACCCAGGGCAGGATCATCCACTCCACAGTGGTGGGGGGCAGGCCTTGCTTATTGGGTATAACCTTGACAACGTGTTGAGAGGCCAACAGCAGGAGAAACAGGAAGGTCAGGTAGGAAGCTGTGTGACATATGAACTTGATGAAGGGTTTTCGAATGAAGAGGCCGTATTGGCTCTTGGGGGCGACCAGGTAGACCAATGAAAAGAAAGGAAAGAGGAAGCCAATAAACACGCAGGTGGTCAGCTTGCTGGCCCAATGGCGACGCCTCCAGCCTGGGAACTCATCGTACCAGCGAGAAGCAAGCAGCTGTTGACAGTTTGGCTGCGCTACAAACTGAGAACAAAGGAGGAGACAGAATTGGTGCTAAATGAACTGTGAGTAACAGGCTGTAAGTATTAAATGGATTTAGCAGGTTCACTAAACTGCTAAAGGTTGCTCAATTGAATTAAAATGTATACAATATATACAATTCTATACATTCACAATCTGCATTGTTGCAAAGTGGTTTTACAGAGGATACGTTTTAGAACAGACATTACAACAGCATAGAAAATAAACAGGAAACTTAAAATGCATAGAGTTTATGTGTTAGTCAAGACAGTATAGGTAACATATAAATGACATATGTTGCAGTATAAATGACATATTGATGACATCATCATCTGTAGATATAATAGAACTGCCTGCTTGCATTTAATCGCTGCAATGTGGAGCAAAGCAACTGATTTTCTCCCTTCTGCTTACAAGGATCCTTCCAAAATCTTTCACAGTTTGCTGCAGTTGCATGAGAAACGTTCTCCACTGTAAATAACAGAGCCGTGCGTAATGAGAAACAAGTGAAGCTTCAAAAGAACAAACACAAAGGCATATAAGGGCTTGCAGAAACACACACATCTCTCAGGCCGCTGCGTTTGTTTCTCATATCTGGATTCAGTCCTCTGGGATTGTGAATGAACGCTTACTGCAGCTTTACTGAAACCCTCTGCACTGCACATAAAATGCAGGAGGCCAAGTATTGAGTCACAATTCAACGCATGCAATGCGACTACTAGTTTCCCACAACCAGCAGGATAGTTGTAAAAATGGATGAATACGTCAAACTGTGGTTGTAAATCTGCTTTTAGGATTCTTTTAAATGCACACAGGATACAATTATAAAAACAAATAGTTTAAAATGCCAAATCCTGCATGATTAGATACAGGCATGAAATCTGTGCTTTTGCTAAACCGCAAAGTTTTCCACAGCTCTGCAACAATAGTTGAGTTTCTGACCAATCATTTGTTTTCATTGCCAAACATAAGACGCCTGCTTAGAAATGATCTCCAAATGTTTCATATTAATTCTATTCGTAACTTGTATGACAGCACAAAAACGACAAAGTTACAAGTACAAAAATACAAGCTGGACTTCAACTGAATGGGAGAAATAAACTGGGCTTGTAATGTTCATTGTACACAGAAGGGGGCGACACAGCTTTAACTTTAATCCTCATCTTGCGTAACAGCGTTACAGGTCTCAGTATGTTAAACAGGTTTGCAACCATGTTAAATATATTAAATACACTAAAATTTACCACGTTGCATGGCAGCAGTCCAGACACAGTCCACAACTGTTCAAAGAAACCCCTGATTCACCAACGTAAACGTGGGGTTAATACATGCTATTGGCTGCCCAGCAACTCCAGAGCTTCCATTTAACCAACACGAGAAACCCCATCGAGGAAACTCACCTCTTTCTGATGGTACTTGATGGCCAGTTTCAGCCTCGCGAGATCGTTGTTTTCCTCAGCGTCTAGAAGATTGACGTCATCCTTGTGATTGAGAATCAGCTCGAGCTCCCTGGAGCTGCGCGTCTGGTCGAGCAGATTTTTGGCGAACTGCTTACACTGTTGAGAAAGTTCCTCGTACTCGGACTTGAATTCGTTCTCCACCTTGCTGAGCTCCTGGAGCTCCCAGCTGAGCTGAAAGGCGGTCAGAAACGGGTCCTCGCTGGAGAGGGCGATCAGCGACGGGCTCGCCAGGGCGCGGTAGATGTTCAGCCGGGACCGGGAGTGTCGGAGACTGTCCACGTCTGACCCGGACACGCACTCCATGCAGTTGCAGCGCACCTGGTGGGGCTGGGGCACGGAAACGCCCTTGTGCACCAACATTTTGATGATTTCATAATTGTTGGTGTGTGCAGCCAAGATGATGGGTGTTATGTCAGGTGTGAAGTCTGAGAACTGCTTGTCCAGGAGAATCGGAGGAACCTAAGCAGAGATAGAAACATGGTACAACATAAGTATTATTAAAGATATAACTGTATATATATGATGTAACTTAAACTTTTTCCCTTATTCACTAGTTAACGATACAAGGACAACGTTTGCCCATATAGAGATTTTGGAAAATGTGTATGGCATTAATATGTACAGTACATAGATATTGTCTTGAACACATTTTTTATGTAGTTGCAAACCACATACAATGAAATATTTTACTATTTTTTCTTATCTTTCACAGATTTTAGACCGTAAACAGAGAGTTTGTGTCGGATATGCCAAAAATATGATTTTTGCTGCCTGTCTAAAGGCACAGCATTTGATCTGCTTAAGAAATGATTAAATTATGCTGCCCTGCTGTGTTAATACGCTCCATAAAAACCTAAGTATGTACTAGCGCACAGATAAATGCAGATTCCCAACCAGTTAATGGTTGACAAAACCTCCTAATTTCTCTCTGAGACATAGTGGCACAGTGATTATTTTACCACACCATGCGGGACTGAGTTCATTAGCACTTTATCTGATAGCCGAGGTCATGACACTTCAAACTAAGCGTACAATTTATTTTCTCTTTAGCACCAAGCCGTCTTCATTGTAATGTAAGCCATCTTCATTCTAAGGTAGGAAACCCTCGCTCCAGTGCACAGACCTCTGTTGAAGAGCACTACTTGCAAACTTTTAATTAACCAGCAAAGTCTGCTGGGAAAACGTCCCTTTATAGAGAGTTAGTCTGCTGTGTGGTTCCAGATATTACTGTGACTGTGGAAAAAAGTTCAGTTCAGGTAATCTGCACATATACAGTCATACACATATGGGAAAACTGGGAAGACTTGGAATCAGTTTATCAGGAAAACCAGGAATTCTGGCCATTACTGGCAAACTGATGACAATAATAAGGGCTAAAGGAGATATTTTGGCTCATACCACTGAAGTAACTGAGAAGTAAGTGATTGTGATTTTACCTGCATGCCCCCACTGGGCTTTTTATGGTTCAAAAGCAGCTCCACGGCTCCGACCACTTCCTTTCGGATGGCGTGTAGGATGGCATCTCCCACGTACACATTAAAACTGAGCAGCAGTTCAATGATTTCCAGGTTCTCGTTTTCGATGGCGATGAGCAGAGCCGTCCGTCCCAGTGGGTCGATGCAGTTGATGTTGATTTTGAAATAGATCTCAGCTTCTATCAGGGCTTGTTTGACGCTGGCATAGTCTCCCTTCTCCACGGCGGACAGGTAGGCCTTCTCCCCAGGGGAGAGCTCAGACTCGGCCCGAACTATTCGCAGCGGGATCCGATCGCTGTACGAGAGGTTTTCCGTTCTGCGAAAGTAGAGCTGCGACATTGCTGCTACGCTTCATGCGAGATAACTGGGTTTGAAGAGATGGAAATAAAGAGAAAAAAGGGACAAACTGAGATTTGGTACAGACAGATGGATGGATGATGGTTAATTAGAGAGGAACTGGCATCCGTATTGGAAACTGTGATATTGACGCTCAGCATCCCATTAGCATGGCACTCCACTCGCATTTACTGTATACTTGGTTTTATGTTGACTCTTAGACTCTCTTAGTCTCTGTTGACTCACTGTTACCTGTGGAACATATGTACTGTATGTGGCTTCAATCTGATGACATTTATTTAGTTTTTTCTAGGCTGTGTTCAAATTGTAAGACTATAAGACTTCAGATTGGTATTGTGTTTATTAGCCGTGTAAAATGTAAATGATAATAATAAAGAGCCATAGCTTTCATGTTTTTCATAATTGTGTGAGGGATTATCCTGTGAAGTCTTGTGTAAAGTGTGCTGTAGATCACAATGGACAACATGGGTCAACTTGTCAATTGACGTTTGTTGTAATAAGTTTATGGCTTAAGGCTGACACACAATAAACATGAAGTCACTCTGCAGGTGTATGTTGGTTGTATGCAGTCAGAGCTTTAAGTAAACAGGTCTTACAGTTAACATCTATTTTTCTGTTGTTTAATGCTTCACACAAGCTCAGACTTATACCAGCATGGACCACCCACATATTTCTATTGTTAAACTAATTATAGTGACTACATGCTAACAGACTCCAGATTTCAATTTCACATTTATTTCTATGGCAGAGCTTTTATCTAAAGTGACTTACAGTGCTAAACCCAGAACCTTAATGGTTCTAATGCGGTTCCACCCATGGGAACATTACAATGGCCCACATACTCAACCTGTTGTATTGCTACTTGTATTGAACTTAATTCATTATTATTACTGGTATAACAATGTCTACAGGTGGTTTTAGCCTAAAGGCCTTTTCCAATGTTGAAATAGTCTTTGTTTATCAAAGATAACAGTTACAAGAACATTGTGTGCTCTGATTCGTAGCTGCTTTTCAACCTCATATGCAAATTGTGGCATCCCATAGACCTCTATTGTTAAACTAATTATAATGATATACCTTATATGCCTTACAGACATTTTTGGCATTTCTTATTATTCTGCCAATGTATTACCCCCTTTATCTCGCTTTTACAGTCAGAGTTAATACTGTATTTGTAATACTGTATTATTAGGACTTATGCACCGCACACACTGAAACAAACATACAGTAAGTGACACAGACAGACCAGTGCGCACTGCGCAGAGCGCTCATAGTCTCCAATAAGGGCAGACCGAGGCTGTGTACTAATAATCTAGTGAGCTGCCTACCTAGACACACTTTGTTTTTGCGTTGTTGATCCATTTTATCTGGATAACAGGATACTGCAGTAATTCATTAACTCCTTGTGGGAAAAGACGCGCAAAAAATGGAGAATAAAACACATTTACTTGGATAAAAGAACGGAAGCTCACCTGTTGGTATTAAACGTTGACTCGTGACTGATTCCCTTTAACTTGCGCACAACAGGTGCCCAGCGCGCAGAGCCGCAGAACCGCTGCACTCCAACCACCGCAGAGAGAAAAGCGCAAAAATGCGTTCCGGTAGAAACGGAGCGCGGGGAAAAGATGTCCGTTTGTTCGCTCTTTGATCACCGCTTGATCAACATTACCGTGCGCAGCGAGTCTCATTGATCCTCTCATTTCGCATTCAAGATGGAGCTAATCTGCAGAGTTTGCCGAAGAGAAACATGTGTGTTGCTAGAAAGTACATCTCTGAGATCTGCGATCGTGTATCATCTTGCATCTTCGGCTTTCCTTGAAGGTTTCATTGCACTTGGGAGCAACGCGCTCTCATCTTGTGCTCAGAGTTCATGCTTACTGGAGACTTGAAGAGCAGAGAATACACGAGGATCTCTCTCTCTCTCTCTCTCTCTCTCACACACACACACACACACACACACACACACACTTTCTATCTAGTCTCTCTCTCTCTCTCTCTCTCTCTCTCTCTCTCTCNACACACACACACACACACTTTCTATCTAGTCCCTCTCTCTCTCTCTCTCTCTCTCTCTCTCTAGATAGTGTTTGTACATTTTTTGTTATGGTTCTCTGTTAGCCTTTTATTTATGGTTCTATGCTAATTCAGATAAACTAAACTCACATTGCAAAATCACTTTTAAGATTTTTTCCACTTAATTAATTCTTCATTTACAAGGTTATATTATAATATAAGGTTTTATTAATACAATACAAATGTCACTTTATTACTGAAACTGTTACATACCAAATGTCTTATTTGTTTTATCTGATCAGTAACAAATCAACAGATTCATCAGTAACTGAAAAGAAAAGTTCTGTATGTTGCCAGATTGATCCTTTTCACACTTTATTCGTGTTTATGAACCTATGAGCTCCTGCACCATTTTTTCACATATTCACTTCACCATCAAAAAAAGGAATAAAATATGCACAGACACTAAGATGATCTGTGTCTCTCCTCAACTGCTCAGTTAATCAAACCTGTGAAACCGAGTCATAGTATGGGTTGGAAACATTAGGTGTGGAGACACCTGCCGCAATACTTCACATCTGTCCTGCAATATGTCAGGTTTAGTAGGAAGAACTGCAATGAGACGGGAAGAGTTCCTCTGAAGGACCTTAACGGCTCTGAAAGACAGACTTTCACCTACAAATCAAAGCAGAGCCGGCAAAGTATTACATAATTCATCAGCCGTTATGTAGCACAAACGTCGGTCACATGTCATGTTCACACTTTTCAAGCAAACCTCTGAAGGGTTTTTTAAATCTTTGTTTACAATAAATCTTTGTTTTTACAATAAAAATTGCTCTGCAGTCATTTAAACAGAACAAAAGTCTTGAATAATGACCTGATTTTATTCCTCAGGCTGGTAGATGGTTCTAAAACTCACTTGGATAATGATGAGAGATCTACATTTGAAGGATAACGGATAACAGAACTAAGATGCTTATTGGGAATGAGACTGCAGAATAAAATAAAGTAGGATGAAAAATAAGACACATTTACTTCTAATAACTATCTTGAAAAACAAAAAATGTTTAAGCTCTTGTCCCAAAGCCATTACATTATCACTGTACCAATAAAGTCAGTCAGTAACAACAAACCAAATGATGTAGAAAAGCTTGTATTTTTTTCAGCTAAGATGGCGAGATAGTGTTTCTCTTTAAGTGCTTTTGGAGGTTCTGTCATTCATATTTTCTTCTGGTTATAATTGCTTGAAATTACAGTTGTATTAGCATTGGAGTGAATGACTTGAACAGTGTCTCTGCTGAAACGCCCCCTGTGGATTCCTGGATTGAAAATAAATGCGGCACAATGAGAGGATGTTGGGAAAACAGCTGATTTAGCAGATGTTTGTGTTTTGACAAGATACGGATCTCTGTGTGAAAGCTGGAGGACTGTTGTGAGAGTTGTAGGGTATGTTGATACCTTCAGGCAATAACACATCTAATATCTTGGTCAAATGTTTACATGAACTGATGTACCAGGCTTACACAGCAACAGAAACATTATAACATTTACACAGATGCATTTGGTATAGAATTTTTATTCAAAGCGACTTACAGGACATTCACTGTTTACATTTTATTATTATGTGTTCCCTGGGCATCGAACCCACAACCATGCGCTGCTAACGCAATGCTGTAGCAGTTGAGCTACAGGAGCTCAAAATGTCACCTTCTGGGATCTAAATCAATACTGTGTATTTGGTGTATCCTGCCCTCAGGTTCTCAATTCGAAACGCTGAAGTGTTTGAGCGGGAACGACACACTGAATTATTATTAAATAGGATATTCTAGCACAATGTCAATATTGATTTGCTGGGCAGAACAATAAATATAACATTTCCCATTTTTTATTAGAGAAAATATGAGATTTTATGCTTGTGGAGAGAGGAGACTGGTAGGAACACATTTATCAAGTCAGTATATTCACTGCAGTTTAAAACCCTGTTACTGTCTGCCACTGAGACCTGGGTAATTAAAATTGATTGTCTTTTACCCTTAGAGGGACTATAGGCAAGTTATTGGTGTTGAAGTGAACCAATTTTTTAAAGCAAGCAAACTCTTTAAGCCCTTACACAGAATGTACTTACTCAACAAATTAATGCAAATCTTCTCATGATTTGATTTACATTAACAGTTACATTTCATATTGAGAGCATTCTGACTTTATCTCAGGTGTGTCGCTAAGCTTAACTGCAGTTTGCAGACTTTTATTATTAGCATACGGCTATTAAATACTACGCTCTGTGTGCTAGCATGAAGGTGCCTCTCTGTGCTAACACAAATTTCCAATTTGAATGGAAGGTCTTTACTGTTACGGCGCATTGTGACCTTAGCAATAGGAATCACTTCCAAAACGTCCAGTATGGAACAAATGAGGAAATATGTGGAGGGGGATGGAAAATGCCTCTTGTTACCTAGGCTACAGGTCTCTGGAGATAATGTGATGAGGGAACATCATACATCATCATAGCATGAGGGTGTTTGGATGGGCGTTTTAGTTGCCACCCATCATGACTCCAGATTCTAGACATCAGTGATGTTTTACACGGACCAATCATCATTTCTCATTTCCTTAAAGAAACAGTCCCTGTAATAAACATATTTTTGTCATTATTTACTTTATATTTAGTCATTATAATTAGTTCA
>JBAJNP010010187.1:0-16838 GCA_036877545.1 Yasuhikotakia modesta
GTCAGATGTTATATTCTGTACGTCTGATGTACAGTTTTGAGACGTTGTTGAGATCTTTGAGAAATTTACGAGCAAGATGCTTCTGGGATTATTTACAGACCAAAAATCTGAGTGATGCTGTGAAGATCTCACCTGTCATTGGGAAAGATTGTAGTGACCAGATTTCAAAGTTGATCCTCACGTGACACATAAACAATAGTTGTACGATTTTCACATTCGGATGCTTTGGTTGTGTGAACAGATCGATCTGGAGAGCATTTTTGCACTGAATCCAGATTTGGCTCCTGATGAGGAGATAGTACAAAGTCCAGAAACATCTCCACCTCCTGTGTCAAGCGGCATCAAGATAAACCGGATTCCTCAAAGCAAGGTCTGACTTTATACAAACATAACAGCTGCGAGAATCGAGAAAGAACTAGTAATTGAAGAATGAGGAACGTGTTTTTTCTTGCTGTTTTATACATTTTGTCCTAACAGTCACAAAACAGTTTTCAGTTTGTGTTTATCTGAGGAACGTTATTTTTTGATTCCTGTAGAATCGGCGAACAGTAGCTCCACCTAGAAATGAAACACCAGCCCGGGATAATCGAGGTACAAAATAGTACATGATTCATATGGACTATAAAGATGTTAATTGATTAACACCCATCTGTGATCGTTACAGGTACTAATAAACTGATGATCAGTGCAATTTATTTCAATCTGAACACTTTTTCTGATGATCTCAAGAACATTTCTTCAAACACACGTATCTTCTGCATGTGATGGTTTGATCTTCTGCAGGAACGACTCGAGCGCGTCCCAGCCAGCAGACAGAAGCTCCACCTGCGGCGCCCGTTCCGCCTCCACCAATACAACACCAAACCCTACAACAGCAGAATGGTACCACAACACTGTTAGAACTTCTCACATCTCTGAGGAACCCTGCGTTCCCAACACTTCTTCTCAGCTTCTTCTCACAAGCTTAGATCAAACACTGTTATCTGCTGTGGGGATGCTAATGTAGCTATTGTTACAGTTTTCTGTATAGTTATGATTATGGTGGAACCAGCAGCACTAGATGTTTGAGATGTTTCTAGTCTGAGTTATTTTGAAGGTTCTGAGGGTCTTGAGTTGTTTAAGTACATGAAGAGACCGCAGCAGTGATCAGAGCGGAGGCTCTCAGAGTCGCACACAACAGCCTCTGTTCACAGACACAAAAAACAAACGCAGTCCTCAGAGTTGTTTTTCAGCACGCTTTAGAGACGACGTCGCCTGCCGCCAGCGTCCAGAGAATCTCCAAGTGTGCTTAACACTGAACACATGCAGGAAAACATGCAACACATTCAAGCCCTCAGAATGCTAAATGCTAAAAGTTTTTTTAATGCAAACTAGTCATTGGTTTTTTAAATCTGAATGTTAGTAATTATCAAAACAAAAAGAGAGAAATTTTTACCAGTACCAATGTGATGCTATTTCAGTTCCTCAGACAATGTACCATCCGTCCTGATCTTTCGTCCAGACTCTTGGTTTATTGTGTTATTAAAATACATGCCAGGTTTGTCGATGTGGGTTCCAGCGTCACGTTTGTCATTTAGCTCGCAGGAAGTCCAACTGCGTGAAGGAGGTGGAGAAGCTTCAGGAGAAACGAGAGAAGAGACGTCTGCAACAGCAGGAGCTGAGAGAGAAACGGGCTCAGGTGAGCAGCACACACTCGGGTCATTCAAACATGGAACGTTTGGAGCGCAATGAATTGTGGGATATGATGTAGGCAATGCGCTCTGAGTGTGTACTGCATGTTAGATTGTTTTACATCTTACTGATTTTTTTTTTACAGGAAGTTGATGCCACAACCCCTAATTATGAAATTATGTGCATGATTCGAGACTTCAGAGCGAGTCTGGATTACAGACCACTGACAACTGCTGACCTGGTATTAAAACTGTGAAACCCTCACATTTCTAATGTTCAGTTTCATTTCTGAAAGATGTTGTAGTAACATTCATGTTTTCTCAGATTGAGGACCACAGGATATGTGTGTGTGTGCGGACGCGGCCACTCAACAAGAAAGGTGAAGCTAAAATAGTTGTTCTTTCACCGTATTTCTGTATTTGAGGTGAGTGTTTGGTTCTGTTTGTCATGTAACCATCAACGTTCTTCCAACTCCACCTCAGAGATGACGATGAAGGACTTAGACGTGATCACCATACCTAGCAAAGATGTGGTGATGGTCCACGAGCCAAAACAGAAGGTGGATCTAACCAGATACTTGGAGAATCAGACGTTCCGCTTCGATTACGCTTTCGACGACACCTCCACCAATGAAATGGTTTACAGGTCAGGCATTTATTTTTTCTTGAGTTTTGATTGGATGGTGAACAGCAGGTTGTGACATCAGTGGTTAATATTATTACGCCCCGCCCACAAGGTCTTGATTACCTCAGCAGATAAGAGATGTTGTTACATGGACAGAAGGAAGTAAATGATCAGTTTGGCTTCATGTTTTGACTCTGGTTTCAGGTTTACCGCCCGGCCGCTGGTTGAGACTATTTTTGAGAGAGGAATGGCAACTTGTTTTGCTTACGGTCAAACAGGAAGTGGGAAAACTCACGTGAGTATCATAATACAGGTTTAATGACTGTGATGACATCACTTTAAGATGTTCCTCACATTCAATGTTACAATCAATTTTGTTTTTGTTCCAGACCATGGGAGGAGATTTTTCTGGGAAAAACCAGGATTGCTCCAAGGGGATTTATGCACTCGCTGGTGTGTATCCCTGAAAAGTCATCAGCTGATATTTTGAAAATTTTTAAATAATGTTTGTTCTGAAGTTGTAACTGTACTACTTGCACTTTTCAGCACGTGACGTGTTTCTGATGCTGAAGAAACCCAACTACAAGAAGTTGGATCTTCAGGTGTTTGCCACCTTCTTTGAAATTTACAGTGGGAAGGCAAGTATATTATCTCACATTGACTGTGCTTTTAGAAAACGATCACTGTAGATAAAGGATTAGTTCACATTGAAATTTTTTCCACCATTTTCTCCCCCTCGTGTCATTCAAAACCTGTGTGACTTGTTTTTCTTCTGAGGAACCCAAAAAAAGAGATTTTGAGAAATGTTTCAGCGGTTTTGTGTTCATACAATGGAAGTGAATGGGTGTCGCTGTTGTTTGGTTTCCTCAAAATATCTTCTTTGTCTCTGCAGGTGTTTGACCTTCTCAACAGGAAAGCAAAGCTGCGGGTGTTGGAAGACGGAAAACAACAGGTTCAGGTGGTTGGACTGCAGGAGCGAGAGGTCAAATGCACAGAAGACGTTCTCAAACTCATCGAAATGGGCAACAGCTGCAGGTAAAAGATTCAAATGATCCGTCAGGATTTACCACAGCTGCAGTGGTGACCATCAGACGCGTCAAGATTCATGGTTTGTTTGGTTTATTTCAGGACGTCTGGACAAACCTCAGCTAACGCTCACTCGTCTCGTAGCCACGCCGTGTTTCAGATCATTGTCCGCAGGAGGGGCAAAATGCACGGCAAATTCTCCCTCATCGATCTGGCGGGGAACGAGAGAGGAGCGGACACCTCCAGCGCCGACCGACAGACACGCCTGGAGGGCGCCGAGATCAACAAAAGCCTCCTGGCACTGAAGGTCTGTGTGGACAGACGCACAAAACTTTGACTGTTTGGACTGTTTTTGGGTTTCAAAGGTCCGTTTGTGTCTTGCAGGAGTGCATCAGGGCTTTGGGTCGGAACAAACCACACACTCCATTCAGAGCCAGCAAACTGACCCAAGTATTACGAGACTCTTTCATAGGGGAAAATTCCAGAACATGTATGGTGAGATTTTTACTGACATCATTTACTGGAGTCAATACATGCAGGGAAATATTGACATTATGGTCTGTGTTTATTATCTAGTGTCGCTTGTTTCATTTAGCATTATTTGAAATAAATACATTTATGTGTGTTACACTAACAATAAATGTTTTTTTTAATAGATAGCTACAATCTCTCCTGGAATGGCGTCGTGTGAAAACACATTAAACACTTTAAGATACGCAAACAGGTACGTCTGATGGTCTTAACTCACCTGTAGATAAAAGTTACCCTTCATTCTCTCTTAGTAAGAATTAAACTGTTTAACCATCAGGGTTTGCAGTGTAACTAACCTGACAGGTCATGCGTTATGACAAACGTTTGATTTGTACAAAAGTCAAATTTATCCAACTATAAATTTATGAACCAGTGATGATGGAAATTTTCAATCTTCATTTTGTATCATAACTTTTACAAGAATTTACTTTTTAGATTCAGAAATTGAATGACAACTAATCACAGATTGTGATTCAGTAATAATCGGATACATTTGGGATTTAAATGTCAGGTTGCGTTAGGATAAGTTGTGGAGGACGTCGTGTTTTAATGCCACAGATATTAAATAACCAGTGACCTGGAATTTGTTCTGATTCCTGTCCTCTGATTGGCCGTCTGTTGTCCTGTTCCCAGAGTGAAGGAGTTTGGGATCAGCCCGTCTGATATTCCCTTCACCCAGGGGGGCGGTCGCTCTGAACTCTCTCCCACCTTTGAGTACGATGACTTTCCTTCCTCAGCCAGCAGGTGTTGCCGCTCTCCAGTTTCGGCCTGTCTAACTCCAGACAGCGCGCTAAAAACTATTATTTTCATGTATTTGTCATTAATGATTCGCTTCAGTTTCAGTTCGTGATGTTTCCACATTTCTATAATTTCTCCTTTTCTCATTTGTTCCATCTCAAAATCCATTTTTATGACGTATCAGGCATGTAATATTTCTAAAGGAATAATTCACCCAAGAATGAAAAATCGATCATTATTTTCTCACTCAATCCAAACCTGCAATTTTTAATTTTCTTGTGTTTCAAGGAGAACAGAAATCAAACAGGAAGTAAACAAACAGGAAGTGAGTAACAGGAAGTAAAGGTGTAGGAAGTGCATGAGCTGATTGGTTGTTGGGTGAACTGTTTCTTTAAGAAATTACGCCGCATGTTTTTAACGCTGGTGTTTATCGTTTACGTTTGCAGCTAGTCTGTAACATAATATGATCATCATATCATCACTCCAACGCCTCATGTTTTCACTGGATAATGTTGGGAGGTAAAACGTTTGTTTCTGCAGGGTGAAGGAGTTGAGCATCGACCCCAGTGCAGTGATGGACATCCGGGCCGGCGGCCACTCCATGAACCAGCTGGATGTGTTGGAGGCACAGTGGGGGGTGGGCAGTTCTCCTCAAAGAGACGACCTCAAACTTCTCTGTGAGCAAAATGTAGGAGAGATTCTTCTCACGCTTTATTATCTAACATGAGATTAGTTCACATATGTTGCTGTTGAATCCAAGCTGTTGATTTTTGGTCCATTTGATTGATTGTGTCCAGGAGGAGGAAGTGTCTCCGCAGCTCTTCACGTTTCATGAGGTGGTTTCTCAGCTGGTGGAGATGGAGGAACAGGTTCTAGAGGACCACCGGGCCGTGTTTCAGGTGCCGCTCCTCATCGATGTTCTTCACAGAGAGTTTGACCCCACAGAGCTCATGTCCTGCAGGGTTGGTTGATGGTCTGATGTCCTGCAGGATTGTTTGATGGTCTGATGTTCTGCAGGAGTCCATACGCTGGCTGGAGGATGAGAAGGTTCTTCTGGAGATGACAGAAGAAGTGGATTATGATGTGGAGTCGTATGCTACTCAGCTTGAGCAGATTCTGGATCAGAAGATCGATGTTCTCACAGAGCTCAGAGGTCAGTGTGTGAGGGTCACAAGATCATCTGAATGGACTTGTAGACCAATGTGATTAATGATGTGATCTATGATATATATATGTATGTATGTATGTATGTGTGTATATATATGTGTATGTGTGATGTGATATGTCGCAAATGTAATGACTCTGTGTTGTAAAAATAAAAAGTAAAAATTTAAATGCATCTACGAAAATTTATTTAAAAATTGTAAATATTCACTAAAATACATTTATAATTATTAAAATATTTATTCAAATGTTTTATTTTAACATTTTAAATGCATTTACATCCTATATATTTTGCATATGTTTGCTGTAGGTATAAGTAGTTTTACAATTGTGATGTTATTTGCATGACATAATAAAGGTGTCCTGCTAAAGTTTAGTGTTGTAAAAAAACTTTCATCTTTGTTTAAATCTTGTTTGTTTGTTTGTGTTTGACAGATAAAGTGAAGTCCTTCCGCTCGGCCCTTCAGGAGGAAGAACAGGCCAGTAAACAAATAAACCCCAAGCGTCCGCGAGCGCTGTAGCCCCACATCTTACTCCTGAGCCACCCTGAGTTCCTTTAAACGCCTTTTAACAGCCACATCAGTCGCATTCTTACTGTTCAGACACCAGTGACCTGCTTTGTGTTGTGACCGTTCCTCTCATCAACAAAAAGCACATTTTAAACTTACAGTAAATAGTTTTTATTCATGAAATGATCTTGTCGTGAGAGGAGACTCTGGTTGTTTCGGTCTCTGTGAGTAACTGCATGAACAAATCGGCTTTGATTGTACGTCTGCGTTGACTGTGTGCGTCTGCTAAGCCTGTAAATAATTCATGAACGTAATTCATAAATGCTTGGAAATATAGCCGCTCATTTAAAAAAGTTTGCGTGTTACTGAAGTCTGAATATCTCTCCCAATGGAGAAAGATCTCCAGAAACGGTTTAATGGATGCGTCAGTGTTAACGCTGACGCTGGATCAGTTTTTGTTATGCCTGATGGTCATTATTATAGTAGATTTTAAAATAAAAGTCCCTGTCTTAGACTGATGTTTAAAAAATAAAGATGGGCAGTAGCCAGTAAGCAGCTTGATTATCTCTATTGAGACCTGCAAAAAACGGACTAGCTGAACATTATATATGCGTTACGTTCTGCTTTTATTAACGTTATAAGTGTATGACTAAGAAGATTGTAATGGTGTATTGATGATAATATGATTGCACTGTTTTTCATGCCAGAATTTCCTCAAACAACAAATAAATGCATAAACGCCTAGTGCATCGTGTGACATTGTTACCATAAATCATTAGATTTTATGGAAGAAAATTGGTCTTTAGAAATCTGTGTTTAATCCAGAGAGAATCTAGAGCGAATTCAGGCATTCAGACGCAATTATTTCTGTGGTGAATTGAGGGATTTTAATACCAGACAGTGTTTACATTGAGCTGTGAAAGTGATAAACTTGAGACTGTATTGACTTGTTTTTTTAAATGCTATTTATAAAAACTGTTTTTTATTTTGTAACTTTTCTCAACAAATGATTTTGTTTTCATGTCCTCAGATGCGTGTCGAGTTTTAATCTGATCTGTCGGTACTCAGTGTTTCATTCAGTGTTTGCAGCATTGAAAATAAATAAACAGCCATCTGTCAACTTTATTCTGTCCATTTCAAACGTGTTTAAATGCTGCCTTAACATCAACACGTGCAAAACTGCTCAACTATGGAACTAGTGATACGTAATTTTTTTTCTTTGATGGGATACAAATCAAAATTTATATAAAACAAACTGTTATTTTGGAAAACGTTCTGAAAATTCACATTAAGAAAAACAAATGCATCATCACATACCAGCACAAGAGCTTTTAAAAAAATCTGCATAAAAGTTCATAAAGTGTTTCTGCAAAACCTTAAATTTTTGCTAAAAGGTGCTCGAGATACCAATATAATTTCTGCATCATTTTCACCTAATTTTCATAGTTAAAAAGCCGCTTTAAAAAATACATTTGACTAACAGGATAATTTTACAAAGGCAAACTAAAATTAACTGTGCAAATAATTATTTAAACTCAGGAATTTATAATCAAGAAGATTGTTTCCAAGTAAAAAACACCATGTTTAACATTAAAAAGTGACAGGAAAGACAAGACACACATTTGTCCAACTGCATTTATTCCACATTACGTACAGCTATACATAAGAGAGCGTTGAACCACCGACCGTATGAAAGCTGTGAAAGAGTCCAAATAAACCTGAAGTATCAGTTTATAAACCAGAGATTTTGGGAAATGTGTTACACTTTTTTTCCCGCTGAAAGTTTTTGGCAAAAATTAAACAGTAAAATGTGATGGTTTCAAACAATTAAATATTTCATTTATCCTGTAAGGTTTGACTGGTATACATGTCCAAAAGTTTATTTTGTTACAGTATTTTTGCACTTTCAACAATGTCAATGCATAAATATCTTAACAACAGATTTGGGATTTGCCAAGTTTATCAATTTCTAAGATAAATATTTGGTAGTAAGATGACAGGATGATATATACTGTATATACGGCAGCGTATTCGTAGCTATAAACTGGAGGTTTGTATAGTGGTTCATCACTGAATAATACGGTCAAGTGTACGAAAGATATTCTGCGACATGCAAAGTACAAAAGTGGCTATAATCTGTTTAATCTGAGAATATAACACTCACATGTTTCTGAATGCATGTTTGTCATTTAAAACGTGTAATTGTGGCACAAACTATAAATAATAAAAGAGAAAACTCCCTGCCATGTCTGTCTCCATCTACATCGTTTCAAAATGAAGTCATAACGGATGATGTACGTTGATTTGTCCAGCTTTTGTGAAAAACAGATCTGAAAAACAGCCAGTATTAAAAACCGCATTAATCTGCAGGTCAGGTCAGATGTTTGTGTGAAACACAATGTCTGTATGAAGGAAAACTGCAGTATCAAGACTGAAAATTTAAGATGTTTAACAATAAATATTTTTTTCCCCTCAGAACTAATAAACCAACAACAAGGAACGTGTTTTAAACATCAATGAAACAAGTTTGTCTTGCAGAAAACCTTCAAAGATACGGATTCTCAAAAACCTTTCAGAATATTTCCAATGAGCCCCTGATGTCTAGTGTTGACTAGACGCATTAAAACCTGTTTACCTACAAAGACTAGTAATGCTAGTCCACATGCGAGTTTAAAAGCAGAACATTTCCTTCCATGTGGCAAAGACAGAAATCGTACAGCACCAATTAAAACCCAGTTTTAACTCAGTAGTTTGGAGCAAAAGTATCACAGAAATATGTAACCACAGTAACAAACTCTTCACAAACTGATTCACATTAAGTGGAAATTTTTACCCGGTCGTGTCGAAGCGATAAATTCGTTGTCCAAGCGTAGCACAAGTTTCTCAGGACGTGTGCTCCGTCAGAAACCCAGCAGTTGTTTGTACAAGTTTCACGTCTGGTTTGTTCGCAGGATGTTGTCCGTATGCGGAACAGCTGATTGTCCGTGCGGTGCGGTGGCATTTTGCTACAGAAAGACTGTCAACGATTATGCGTGAAGACACGCGCCATTGGTCCTTAAAAGAAGCGTTTCAGAATTGTTGGACAGAAATTAAGCAACACATGAAATATTCATAATCTTATGAAGCTACAGAAATAAATAATTTTGACCGTAACGTATCCTATGTAGTGAAATTTACATCTTTTACAGTATCTACACTGTTTTAAGTCTCAATCGGACCACGGTTCAGAACAGTGGAATAACATCGGCTCCGTTCCAAACCTCCCAGCTCAATACAGTCCACTATACAGCTAGATTTGAAACCTCGGCCCCGCACACGCCGCACGGCTAATCCAGTGTGCGTGACATGTTATATAAACACACAAACCGTGTACGACTAACCACTCAGTCATGCTGCCTGATCTAAAATCATAAAATTAAAAGCACAATTTCTATATATGTCAGTCACTTACAGTACATATGGACATATGGACACTATCATAGTTACTGAACTTTAAAGAACTCAAGTGAATCTAAAATAATCTAAATTCTTAAAAACATTATACATGTGCCACAGCATATGTACACACCCCGCTCAAACGCTCGGGAAACGTTGCTACCACACATCAAAAACCTCGGATGCGGCCTCAGGCACGCTAGAGTCCCTCCGTCCGCCTGCTTTTGGCACATTCATTGCATTTTTTCTTTGTTTCCTATATGTTGGAGAAATACATGACGCATGTGCACAAATACCCTGCTATGAATTTAAGGGTCATGTTCTACACAAAAGATTATGTAGCAACATGAGATGGGAAAAAGGACATCCACGATTCCACTAGTGCAAAATAACAATGAGGTCACGCAGTTGCAGGACTACAGCTTTCCAAATGGATTTGTTTTGGCCATATTGAGCGAGCGCTCGCTCCCCGATCGCCGGGAAATGAGTTCGATAAAGTTCGTGTGGAAATGATCGAGAACGCACGAGATCGGTTTTCATTCTGACGAAAAATATCACCTTTGTTTTTCTGACTGGAAAAGTTTCAGTTCACGTTGTGGTTTCAGCTTGCGTTGAGATTTTCTCCACGTCAAAAGAAGCAGCAGAAACGTTTTCAGCGGGTGTGGCGTGAAACTGCACGTGTGCTTACGATTGTTTTTGGTGGCTCAGGACAAAAAAATAAACAGCTTGGAAAGAAGAACGCACAGAACGTGTCCCAGCAGCCCAGGGGGTGTTAGGGGGAAAAAATGTTGAAAAACGGCCCTCTGCTGACGTCTCAGAGGTATTGCAAGCAGATGGCCTGGTAAAGGGATTGTTGCTCCTTAAGAATGAGTGTTTTGGGTTTAAACTGACTCTACCTTCATGCTCTGAAAAACATTATGACCGGCAGACCGCGTCTGTTCTCTGTGTGTTGGGTTTGTATCCTTATTGCCAAATGTTCGGACTTGAGATGCTGTCAGGAAAGGTTCAGAGAAAAAACGTTAGAAGAGTTAGAAGGACGTGACATGGCCTCTGGGTTTGATCATCTCCTCAAGTTCATGGCTGCCCTGAGCAGGTAAGAGGAGGCACATATGTACATGTTTGGGAGCCTGGAGAAAGTTCAGGGGGTGTGGAGACGACTGCCCAACGATCCACATTTCTGTCCGAACAGTACATTCAACAGAGTCAGAGGTGAGGGCCGTGACCCAGAGCGATGCTTAAGGCGCTATTTTTCGGTTTCTTGGAAACGATTGGCTGCTGGACTTAAACAAAAAAGAAAAGTAATTTTCTCTAATGACTCTCATGCAATAGTAAAGCTGTGAGGTTTGCTCACACAGTTTGTTGTAATACTGTGAGATGCTGTAGGGTCCGTTTCCTAATCCTGCAGGTGATGCTTTGTGCCTTTTGTAGTGCCTCCCCAGAACTAACACCTGCTGGCAGAGCCTATTTTGGGCTCAGAGCTCCACCCTCAAGTTTGTTGCTCCGCCCCCAGCAGCCGGCCGCGATGCTCATGCTTCTTTGGGCACGTTCTGCCCGATCACGGTCGCAGTCTGATTGGCTCTGAGCGCGTTCAGGACGGCCCACCTGCACAACTGGCGTGGAGGAAGTGGGTTGCGAGGAGATGGTGCGCAGCAGGTGATTGCGCTTCCGCAGGAAGTCGCCGCTGCCGCCCAGACCAAAGCTGCCCTTCCGCAGCACCATGCGGGTGCTGCCTGTCTTAGCGGGTCTCGACCTCTGATTGTACTCGAGCTGAGACAAGTGAGACGCATAACCGTCTGCGATGAACTGAAAGACAAGCAGAGAGAGAGAGACGGGTTAGTGAGAGCAGGGTGAAAACAGGAAAAAAATAAAGTTAAAGAAAAAGAGAAAAAGAAGATGGAAAGAAAAAGGTCAAGAGAGAAAAAACAAAAAGAAGAAAAGAAAGAGAATTGAAAGAGAGAAATGAAAGAAAGAAAAAGAAAGAGGAAAAAAGAAAGAGAAATGAAAGAAAGAAAAAGAAAGGGAAAAGAAATAAAGAGAACAGAGAAAGAGAGAGAAAAATGGAAGAAAGTAAGAGAAAAGAAAGCAAGAAAAAAGATAAAGACAGAAGGATAACTGTTATTGTAATGTGACCTGCACTGTTTAATAAAGGAGTAGAGAAACACATTCAGAATAAACACTGATGATTAAAGCTGAAATGACTCCCATCACATCACTGCAGCCTGACTGATACCTGACACTGATGCTGCATTTTCTTCGTTGGTCTCCCCACGATGTAGATCTGGGATGGAGGCAGACCCAGCGAGGTGTACACCGAGATGTCCTTGGTGGAGCCGTAAGCAGCAAAAATCTTCATGTGTGCCTGTAAAAGGAGCAAAACAATCAGAGCCTGCATAGACGTCCTTATGGGTTTTGAAATTACCCACAAGTCCTTGGGTCACGACAGGGAAAGAACTCTTCTCACACACCTCAGTTATGAGGGATTTGAGGAAGTTAGCTTTGTGTCGCAGGGGGTCGTGGACAAGACCGTCGCAAAACGACACGATTCCGTGAGGAAAGTTGTGCTGTGAAAGCCAAGCCACCACCCGCTGCTTCTGCATGTCCGGCCGCCCGGTCACGTACACAATCAGGTATCCCAGATCCTGCCAGTGCCTGCAAAACAATCTGTCTTCAGAACCAGCAAACATCAGGCCTTGGAGAACATTTAAACCAACAGCCTCACCTGACCACGTCAACAGCTCCCGCCCGGACTTTAGGGTCGCTGCCCATGATGGAGACGCTGGCGGCGAAAGAGCCGTCGATACTGAAGACCACGAATTCGGTGCAGCGCGGCAGAACCGTCAGGTAGCTGTCGGCAGATGTGTGGTCGCCCCTTTAAACAGAGAACAGTCCAGAGTTCAGTCTGTACACTAAAACCATTGAGGGGTAAATGTTGGTCAGTTTAAACATGTTGGTTTTTTGATTAAACGTACCTAACCACCATTTTGACTGGATAAACTCCAATTCCCAATTTCTTGCTCTCAGGAATCACATAAGAGATTCGGCCGCTGCTATTGGTCACTTCTGTGTCAAAATACACCCACTCACCGGACGGGGGTTGGGTCATGATGTGGACATCAACCTTACATTTTTTTTAATAAAAACATCAGTTTGAAAAAGGGATGCAATGATAAGTAATAAAAAATAAATAGATAAAAAATATTTAAAGAAGTGCATTTAAACAAACCTTCTCGCCCGTTAGCGTGACCATATCTAGCGGCCCGTACATGAATCGACCGGTCACTACCTGAGGGCCATCCTCCGTAAACACAGCATCGTTCACGCGATGGTTTGCAGTCACGTTCTTTGTAACACAAACACACGGTAACGTAAGAACCCAGAAACACGTCAGACACATCTCTGAGGTCTCAGGAGGTTCTCTCACCCTGATCTTCACGTGGGTTCTCTTCCTCATCCACTTCTCTCGCGGTTTGGATGGAGTGAATTCTGATACTTCCTTTCCATCGAGTTCCAAAATGCTGGAGTTCTCATGTCTCATGACCTAACAGAGAAACACACAAGCATTACTAAACATTATTTACATGTTTGTTTTGGGAGCTTCTGTCAGTTACTGCGGCAGCCAAAATTTACATGTTACTGCAGAAAAAATGTGCACAAAATGTGGTTATGTGCCTTTCATGGAAGACATATTCCATATTTATACATAATTCTGATTCTATACATAAATATATTTACACACAAATATATTAAGACCAATTTACTTTATGATTACTATCAGAATGTGAAGAGACCAACACAACAAAAATAATTTAGGAAAATAAGATATTTTTATCTTTACATTTCATTTTGTAAATTCATCTTAACATCTTTCAGTTTTTACCTGTCTGAGCAGGAACGACACAACGTCGGTCGATTCCCAGTAGGAGGCGTGAAACAGGTGAGGTAGAGCCACGGTGGGGAACGCAGTGAGGGCATCAGGGCAGTAGAGGGCAAAATCAATGCGTTTGGTGCCCCACCATCGCGCTGCGACTGCAGAGAGAGAGAACGCAGGAGATCAGTCATGTCTGTCCAACCCGTAAACACCAGAGCGTCAGTTTATGTTCTTTAAACGTTGTGTAAATGTTTCAGCTGCTGGTTGTAGGACAGAAGGAGGATGCAGGAGATCTTGAGGGACAGGAGCAGACGGGTGATGTTTTAATGTGCACTGCCTCATGCAAGACTGCAGTGCGCATTTCTTGCCTGTTTCCTCCCATGATCCTTTGCAAAGGCACTCAAAGAACACAAACCCTATTTTGACTTTCTAGTTCTTTCTGTTGTGGTTTTGTGTTGAATCACAACCTCTGGTTCTCTATAAGAATTTAAGTTTAAACTTGTCATGCACATTAAGAAAATATGCAGTATTTTTTTTTAAACAGTAGTTTTATGTTTCAAACAGAGATGGCGGTACAGAGACAAAAGTAACAGATTGCAGCTTTAAAAAAAATGACTAGTTAGCAGTGCAAAAGCACAAAAAAAATCAGTCAAATTGTTATTTCCCCCTTAACAGTATCTGTAAGCAAGACTTGGTAAAGACAGGGGTAACTCTTATAAAGAGCTTAACAGAGGCTATAAGTGACACAAACACAAACCACAGAATGAAAGCAAAACTGGTCGACATGCTTCCAAAACATCATTCAGAGGGGCTTCATCTTCCTCAGAGGTCTTGAGATGAAGAACTAGAGCACCAGCGCTGAGCTTTTCAGGAAAAGGAACGTGAATTCGGAAAACAGCAGGACCAGCACTGGGGAGGTAAACAAGGAATCAGGCAGAAGATACGGAGGGCTACAGAAGGAAGTAGGAGGGGTCACAGCAAACGTCTGAAGGCAAACAGGGGCAGATCCGGAGGGTTGAGATGACCTTTGACCTGACGCTCTCCTGCGATATACCTTGCTCGATGTCCAGAGGGAGACATGGAGATGGAGGGTCAGAAGGCTCAAAGCTTAGTGAGATGCTCTGCTCTGCATCATCCAATGAGCTGCACTCTTGAAACTCTACCTGCCTATTGCGCGCTTTGCAGGGCTTGGGGGAGGAGCTACGGGAACCGAGTTTATGATAGGGGAGGGCCAATTGGGACAAAAGACTGAGCTTTTTGGAGAGACTAAGTTGGCACGCTTGCGCTACTAGAAATAAACACAAACCAACACAACAGGACATCAAGTCAAAAGGTAAATATATAATGATCACACATGCAATATCAATTTAATTAACAGATGTTAGCTAAAACAGAAGACATTTTTATATATTAAAGGGACCAAAATGATTTTCCACAATTTACTCATTATATCATTTCAAACCTTCTGAGACATTAAAGAAGATATTTTGAAAAATATCTTAGTGGTTTTGTTTCCATACAATAACAGAGGATCCAATGTTTTTCAAACAAATATTTTTTAAATGTTCTTCAAAACATCTTTTATGTTCCACAGAAGACAAAAGTCAGATTTGAAGAAACAAGGGTGAATAAATATATAAATATATTTTTGGCAACTATAACTTTAATTGCATGTTAAACAGACCAGCAAAATATCTAATACTTTACTAACACTGCTGTGTGTGCACGTTAACTCACTGTTGGCGATGTTGGATGCGGTGTAACTGTCGGCCAATCCCGACACCTGACTGGCGATGCTGGTCTCACTGGCTCTCCGGGCTCCTCTGAAGGCTGGAGCTGAGGCTGGAGATGAGGGATTGGAGTGATCAGAAAACATGATGCCGTGAGACTGCATCACATCCGCTGTGAGGAGCAAAACCAACACGGTCACTAATCAGCTTCTTAAATCTGACGCTCCCTTTGCAAAAGCGCTCGCCGATTTCAAATAATAAAAGGAAGATGCAAACACGATGCTGAAAAGAGTAAATACTGCCCCCGAGACCACTGTGATCTGATCTGTCCAATACAGAGGAGTTTGGATCAGTGTTTGACCTTATGGGGCATTATCTACCACACACACATGCAAGCCTGTCAAAATCACTTTGGGTTGTTAGTTGAAATTCAGATTTCTTTGTCGTTTTAAAACTTAAAGATGAAGTGTGTCATTTCTGCGTCGCTTTCAAATGTTCAAAAATGTTTGCATGAGAACGTCCTATATGTTTTCAGCGCTTAAAAATATATATTTTAAACATATATTCATTTCTTGCATTGTGACATTATTGTCATGAATATTAACATTTTCTCACAATTTCTTATTTCTGTAATGCAAAAATAAATCTATAAATGAACCATATTTGTTACTTCATGCAGATTAAATAATTAAAAAACAGCTATAAATAAACAATAATATAAAAATATTATAGATATAAATATAAATAGATTAAAATAAATAAATAAATAATCAAAAAAACAATCAAATTTAAACATTCAAATGCATTACAGCAACGATAAGAGCAGAAATTAGCGCATATGTCATGAAAATTACGCCACAATGCAATTTACACTCTGTTATAGTTTAGTTTTACATTTCTGAAATTATTTTCCCATCACAAGAAATAAAACACTTCATCTTTAAATTTTCACGTTCACACCAGCTATTCCCAAACTATTCCCAAACAAGCAGCGTGTCGGTGACGAAGCAAGACGCACAAACACGGATCGTGAGCAGACAGGAATGAGGACAGGAGCCACACTGAGGCAGACACACACGGGGACGTTTACACTGAAGGGTGCGAGAAACCAGAAATGGCTACACACACTCGCTGGGGGCCGGGACAGCTTGCCAGTTGAGGACAGGGACAGCGATGGAAGTCTCACTGATGCCGTCCTGTATGCGCTGGGCACCATAGACTGTGCTCTCCAGCAGGAGGTGAGCATTACTCTGGATGGTTTCCACTGCGGTATGAGAGACGTGGAGACATGAGAGCAGACGGAAAGGGGAGAGAGAGACAGAAAATAAAGACAGACAGAAAAGACACGAACTGACGCACAAAACGGCCGTCGTGAAGCAAAACTCACGACAGATCTGCAGTGATGGGAAATGTTGTTACAGGTGCTTGATTAGACTAAACAACATCTGGCCTGAAACACATCGTCTTACAGGCCCGTTTACACCTGGTTTCGTCGTGAGCTGATTCAAAGTGGAACTAGTGCAGGTGTAAACAGGATTCAAA
>JBAJNP010010188.1:4963-16837 GCA_036877545.1 Yasuhikotakia modesta
TTTATTCCAACTAATTCTTCATCAGGAATTGCAAAATGTACTTGATTGTGAGGGAAATCTTTTTTGCTCATGTTCTCAGGTGTTGTGCTCCTGATGTTCTGATATTTCTAAGGTCACCTTCAGGCTGGTGTAATGATGCTGGTCTGGATATTGAAAGGAACATGTCATGCTTTACATTCTTTGTTTGTAACATTCTTCATTCTTCCTCTTTAAACCACATGACAAACTCACGTGATGTTTTTCATCAGTGTTTTAAAGTGTTTATTAAGTCTCATTTTCACATCAGTACTAAAGGATATCTGCAGATCTGTTGCTCTGAACATTAATCACTGCTATTATTGAACATTCATAGTCTCTCTCTCTCTCTCTCTCTCTCTCAGTGTACAGCTGTCTCTCTCTCTCTTTCTCAGTGTACAGCTGTCTCTCTCTCTCTCTCTAGGTGTACAGCTGTCTGCTCTGTTTGTGTTCAGAGGAGGCTGTACATGTTATTTGTCACTGTCACACTGAATGAGGTTGAGAGTTGGCCAGGAAACTCGGGCAGTTTTGTTCAACTCCCTGACTGCATGTTTTCCAGAAAGCTTCTGTTGATCTTCAGGTGCTGGTGCAGAGACAGTAACTAACTCCCTTGGGACGATGTTCTACCGCCTGATCCCAGACCAGCGGCGGGACTGCCAGTACATGTTGTATAGATTGAGAGTTCTGTGTGTTTGTCTTGGCTGATAATCTTGTATGTACTGACCCTGAGGCCTGTATCTTCACACTCACACACTGATATCTGTGAACACAGCCCTCTCTCTCTGTCTGTGGCTGTCTGTGGGTGGGCTGGTGTTGTTGAGGGGGTTCACCTGGGTGGGCTGAGGTACAAATCTCCAATTACCTGTCACATGTCATTTTGGGGTTTAGTCTGATAGCACATTCATAGATTTATTTCAGATGATCTGGAGCTGTGCGGCTGAACTGAGACCAGCCTTCATCAACACTTTGAAGAGCACAGATGTTCCTCAAACTGACGCATTGTTATAAGTGGATGGTGAATTAGTGTGGTGTGTGCTTCACTCGGGTTTGCTGTTGTCATGGAAACATCAGATGAAATCCCACAGACAGCGTGAAATTGTGACATTCTCATCCTCCTTTAGCTAAAGATTTTCTCTTTCCACGCGCTGTTCTGCAGTCGTCATGAAACACATCCCACTGCAG
This sequence comes from Yasuhikotakia modesta, assembly GCA_036877545.1. NCBI lineage: Eukaryota > Metazoa > Chordata > Actinopteri > Cypriniformes > Botiidae > Yasuhikotakia > Yasuhikotakia modesta. The sequence goes on from JBAJNP010010188.1 coordinate 6,161, forward strand.
TAAAAGTGTGACATTTAAACAGGCCGTCTTTAAATCTTCTGAGGTCAACTGTTATGGTGAGAGTGAGGACCAGCAGGTTTATGGGGTGGGCTGGACCAGCGCTCAGTGTGAAGACCTCAGCTGGGCTTTATTTAGCAGTCAGCTATAAGGAGTTTAAAAAGTCTTCACCATGATTTCAGGGCGTTGTGAGCGGTTGCTGGGAGTACTGCTGTTCTGTTGCTAGGTTATCCAGGATGTTTTTTTTGTGTATGATTGTGTTTGTGTGTGTTGTCAGGATAATTATAGCACAGGTTGCTCTGTAGCCTCCTACTGAAACAAACAAATCCATGAACGCAGCGTTTGTGCTCTTCTGATTGGACAGGAGTTAGAGATGTCTGAGTTTCAACATCAGCGTGTAGTTCTGTTCTATGTAAGTGAATATAAACGTGTGAAACAGTGATTCCTGCAGTAGAGGATGATGTGAACACATTCATCACTCTCTCACCAGTGTCTGTATTTATATTTATATATATGAAGATTGGGTGTCAGTGTGGGAATATTTCTAGTCTTCAGTGTCGTTTTTGTTGATGTTGGTTTACAGTATGTACAGTGGTAGTTCAACTGTATTAACTATGATATTGTGGTGGGTTACCATGGTCATGTATGGTGGCTAAGGCCTGTGTTACTGTATTGAGTTTCAGAGCCAGTTTGGGTCGGGTCTCCTCAGATCCGTTCTGCTTCTGAGCCTTGGTTGCTTTTCCCTGTTTTCCCTCTTGAAAATGTGTCTGTATGTGAGGAGCTCCGGTTTCCAGGGGCAACAGGAACACTTGACTGCTGTAAGAGTGTGTGTGTGTGTGTGAATGTGTGTGTGTGTGACAGTGAGTGTGTAAGTGTGTGTGTGAATGTGTGTGTGTGACAGTGAGTGTGTGAGTGAATGAGTGTGTGTGTGTGTGAATGTGTGTGTGTGACAGTGAGTGTGTGAGTGAATGAGTGTGTGTGTGTGTGAATGTGTGTGTGTGACAGTGAGTGTGAGTGTGTGAGTGAATGAGTGTGTGTGTGAATGTGTGTGACAGTGAGTGTGTGAGTGAATGAGTGTGTGTGTGTGACAGTGTGAGTGTGACGGTGTGTGTGAGTGAATGAGTGTGTGTGCGTGTGTGACAGTGTGTGTGACAGTGTGAGTGTGTGTGTGAATGAGTGTGTGTGCGTGTGTGACAGTGTGAGTGTGTGTGTGTGTGAGTGAATGAGTGTGTGTGACAGTGTGAGTGTGTGTGTGACAGTGTGTGTGACAGTGTGAGTGTGTGTGTGAATGAGTGTGTGTGAGCGCATACAGGATGCAGATTAATGACACGTTTGCTTTGAAGTAAAGCTTCAGTCTTGTGTTTGACACGCCACTCAAGAACCACACACACAATTTCAAGCATTTCAGACTTCTTTCTTTCATCTGTAAACATCCACTGACCCCGACACCTGCAGCGTCTCACTGGTCCTGAGACATCACTGAGACATCACTGAGACATCACTGAGACATCACTGAGACATCACTGAGACATCACTGAGTTGTTACTAGAAGACACATAGTTGTTACTAGAAGAGTGTGTCATTAGATGTGATTTTAAACACCAATGAGTGTAACAAAATGGTTTAATGGAAGTGTGTGTTATGTATTTAGTAAGGAATATATCCACAATTAAAGTGAAAAAATATCATCAGAAAAGTAAATGGAAGGAAAGACTGGAAGTCCTCGTCCTGTTGTCTCTGTAGATGCTTTGATTTGTCAATGGCTCTATTTGTCTGTGGTGGGTTTAAATCACAGGTGTGTGCCTCAGACAGATGACAGCAGCCCCTCTCTGTTTGTCCAGGTATTGATGAGCTTTGAGGAGAGATCTCACATTTCCTGCCCTCCACCAGGAGACAGATGTCTCCAGACAGCAGAAGGTGTGAGACAGACCCAGTGTCCTCTGAGCTTCAGCTGGATGAATCTTCTCCACACTCCAGCTTAGTTTGGTCACAAACTCCAGTTCAGATCCTGAAAGAATTAGGCCAAAATCAAAAAACTGGATTCATGTTTCTCAGCAGGTCAAAGTGAAGGATTTTACAATTTACATGCTCATAAAAACTGGAATTTGCAACTAAATTGCAGACTCCAGTGAGAATGTGTCTGGTGACATATGACTGTATAATCTGAAAATATGTGTGTGTGTGTGTGTGTGTGTGTGTGTGTGTGTCTGTCTGTGTGTGTGTGTGTGTGTGTGTGTGTGTGTGTGCATACACACACTTCCGAACGGTGCTGCAGGGCTGAATCATCTGCTCCTGCTGCAGCAAGCTGATATCTCACTAAACACTGAAAGGAAAGAATGTTAATCAGATGTGTGACAGTGATGTGTGTCTCATCACCTAGTGTCACATGACAGCAGGAAGTGAATGTGTGTGTGCAGTGTGCTGTGTCCTACAGTGTGTGTGATTGCAGAGCTGTGGTGGATTGTGGGATGTTGGGAGGCTGCAGTGTGAACACAGAGCTTTGATCTAAACCCAATCAAACACACTCACATTTCAAAACCCGCCGGCCGCTTCTGCACATGAGCTTCTCCAGGAAATGAAGCTTTTCTCCAGCTCCGCCTCGCTTCTCTTTGTGATACTGAGGACGTTTAGAGAGAGAGAGAGAGAGAGAGAGAGAGATCAGGGCTGCAGTGAAGGCATCTTCACAGTCTTTGATAGAGATGGTGATTGTGTGTCTCTTGTATCTGATCTTCTTTTATTCTGTTCCTCTGAAATAATGAAGCCCCAGGACCCCAATTATAACATGCAGATCAGGGAGCAGTAATTACAGCCAGAGCTCCTGTCATCTCAACCCAGAGACGCTGCAGACGCTACAGCAGCTCTTATGAAGGGAACACAGCAGTGAGACGCTTGAGCTGTTTGGGCTTCTGCATTGAGAACGTTTAGGTCTGATCTGGGATCAGTCTCTGGGATCCATATATTGTCACAGAAGCCAATATAACAGTCTTCTGCTGCGTGGACTTACAGATCATTTTTAAACAGTATCACTATATGTTCTGTATCTGTAGCAGGTTAAGGACTTTGTTAGCCATTTGTTTAACTATAGAGTAACAGTGTGAAAGCAACGAACTTTCACCATTAAAATCCCTTTATAGCCTAAACACCACAGATCTGATGGCGTTTTACACACTGTTCACAGAGTTTTTGTTCAGCAGGGCTGTTCAATAAAACGTGTGGCTCTGAAAACATCACAGCATTCACACCCTCCTACTGTATTTTCATTTAAAATACAGTTCATGAAAATGTTGTACAGTTGATCTGCTTTTTCCTGATCGTGATCTGAGTCTGTAGAGATTTCCCAGCATGCCATTCTGTCTGGACGGAAGCGTTGACAGTGACCCTGCTGTGTCTCAGCCTGTCTAAGTGGGATTATGGGTAAATGAAGCTGTTAAGAGGATTTGGGTGTGTTAATAGCAGTATGTGGAGGGATTCTGCTCCACACGGGTTTGTATCAGCAGTAAGACACAGTGACCACATGAGACCCGAAAGCAACACGCCACACGACAGCAGAACTTCAGCAACAGATCGTACACACATTATCTCTAGATTATTCAGCGTTTCACAGGCTTTCACAAAAACACCAGTAACACACTGTTGTGTTAAACCACTGCATTGGTCAGAGGATTTAATCACAAAATGACATGAATTCTGCTACAAAACATATTTGCACACACTACAGCTGCACAATATTTTAAAACTACTAAAATCCTGCAGACATGTTTAATCACAGTTGTGTGCAAGAACTGAACGATTTAATACTTCAGTTTGAGGTCAGAGCAGAGAGAAGCAAAGTTTTCTTTCCCACAAAGTGTGTTTTACATAATCTTCATTTTTTGAGCTACACATACTGTGTCTACAAAGCTTTATTTTAACATAGTGTCTCTTGCTGTTAGGGTAAAAGGTTTATGAAAGTCTCAGATTCAGACATAAGCAACTGCATTTATAGAGCTGTTTGCTGATTCACGTTTCAGATTGTTTCAGATTCACTGTATGATGTCAGTCTTTTAGGAACTCACTTCCAGACAGATTGTCCTCTTCCTCACTCTGCTGGGCTGACAGTGAGAAGCTGAACTCTTCCTCTCTGAAGTGTGTGCTGAGATACCTGCAGGGGCCGATATGAGAGAATCCCACTGGTGAGGGAATGACGCCTCCACGCTGATTTGAGTTCATTCTGATGGCTTTTTTTCTGTGTTTAGGGCTAGGGAAGCTGAGGGCTCTCATATCTGGCTGCCTCTGACGTGGAGGATAATTGATTTGTGTTTGTCTGAAGTTGCAGATAAGCTTGTTTTGCTCTCCGGGTCAGTCATCAGTGTTTAGCCTGAACACTTCATCCACAGATATTTGTTTAGTGAGAACTCAAGATCTTCTGTTCTGCTTGATGTTTCCTGCAGTGTGTCTTCAGATGATAACAGTATCTTGGAAAAAGGAGTGACTGTGAAAGATTGAGTTGTTTTTACAGACTTATCAGTCTTGATCAGGGGTCTTGGAGGTCCACACAGCTGCAGAGTTTAGCTTCAGTTTAGCCTCACTGGAGGTCTCTCATCTGGAAGATCTTTAGGTTTTGTTTAGTGTTGTGAAACAGAGGAACGTAGCACAGTGTCAAATGTTGCTCTGTCTTCTTCCTCAGCTCTCTTTACAGAGGTCCCTCATGACATCACGGCACAGAGCGGACAGGATGTGGAGATGGCTTGCTCCTTTCGGGGGGCGGGGTCACCGTCCTATTCGCTGGAGATTCAGTGGTGGTACATCAGGAACCACAGAGAATGGACAGACAAGCAGACATGGTCCACCAATCAGGTAGAGGCATGAATTACCCACCACAATTAATGTTCTGTGTGTATTTATTTAATATTTTATTTATGTATTTATTATGTATTTATTTAATATTAGTGTCTTCATACTAATATAAAATAAATGCATTTCATCTTAAAGAACGTTTTGAATCTGCATTCACATCTGATTGCTTAAAGAAGCTCAATCATCTGTGAGTCGTGCTCCAGTGCAGACAAAGGAAATGACATCATGAGATGCACAAAACTGTAGCAACCATGACAACCATCTGCAGCATGCTAGCATTGCATGACAAGTATTAGTTACATTTTCCTCTAGAAATGTTTATTTTTATTCCGTTTGGTGCTGCAGAAATGATGCTTTAACAGTGACATGCCTGAGCTGTGAAGTTATGTGTTCATTCCCAGTGTGTGACAGTTTAATATGAGCCAAGACCAGAGAGTCCCACAGCTCTGTCAGTTTGAGACCCCTGAGTTCAGCCCCTCAGCTTGGGGGCTGCCCCTCAACACACACACACACTCATACACACACACTCACACATACACTCACTCACACACACACACATACACTCACACATACACACACATACACTCACACACACTCATACACACACACACACATACACTCACTCACACACACACACACACATACACTCACACATACACACACATACACTCACACACACTCATACACACACACACATACACACACTCACACATACACTCACTCACACACACACACACACACACACACACAAATCGCATGATGTCACCAGACTGCAATTATGTGCTGTTTTCTGCTTCCTCTGTGTGCCTGTGCCAGTCAAACACAGTGTCTGTTTTAAGAGTCACAAACACAGACAGTTCAACCTTCTGTCCAGCACAGGCTAATAACCAGCTGCCACTCAAAGCCTCCAGCAGCACAGAGCAGCACAGCTGCTGAGACACAGGGTCATTAGGAATGAAGTGTGTCAGGAACAGGTTATTTTCAGAGCATCCTCACAAAACTGTAAAAAATAAACAATCATAATAGCATCAGATCAGCTGGTGTTGAAGGCACTTATTAGTGTGAGATAAATGTCACCCTCTGCAAACACCTTGACAACTGACTGATGATAGAACGTGTGATTAAAGTTTACAAAAAACTTTCACAAAACCTTGATTTAGAGTTTGTTCTGTAGGATTGTGGAACGCCATTTCAGCAGAAGAGCTTTTTTAATAACATGCAGACAGACTGTGACTCTGTGTCACAAAACTGTTACATGCTGCAGTATTACTCCCTTACATGCTGAAAATATAGGAGAAATCAGAGGAGGGGGAGGAGCGAGGGAGGAGAGAGGAATAAAGTGGTATTATTGGAGTTGGGGTTTGCAGCAGGTAACAGTCTGCACATAAATCACACAAATACAGAGAACTCTAGCTTCCCCTGAGAGAGAGAGAGAGATAGGGAGGGAAAAAGAGGGAGAGAGAGCGAGAGAGAGAGGAAGGGAGAGAGCGAGAGAAAGAGGAAGGGAGAGAGAGATTGTTGCTCTGAACTCAAGATGTGTTTTAATTGGATGGAGGGATAAGACATGAATCTTTGATGAAAGGCCCGTGAGGACAAGCTGCGGCTGCTTCAGACAGAACAGAACACAGTTATTACATCAGCTCTTCAGACTGCTGTACACTCACAGCTCTAACTCATCAGCATCATTTTTGGAGCTGCTCTTCTGTGTAAAAATACAGTTCACTGCATAGAGGGAAACGAGACTCTGTAAAAGTACCACACCAGAAAGACAGATGTACCTCAGTCACACAGATGATGTGTTTTGTTTGCAGGTGGTGCCACAGAATGAGATGTCAAAGGATGCCACCAAAATCAGTGTGAGTATTTCATTCATCTGTCAGTAATGCCATCTACAAATACTGTGTGTGTGTGTTTCTCCTAATGTGATAAAGACTGTGGTGCAAGAAAACCCAGCGGAGTAAACTGCAGAAAAACAAATCCAGTACACAATTCAGTACAATACTGTAGAAACAATAGATAGAAGAATGTTTGTGGGTGTGTGTATTAAAGCATCTTCTCTCTGTTACTGTATGAAACATTCAGCAGGATGTTTGCAGTGTGAAATGAGTCTGTGGTTCTGCAGGGATGAGATTCATCTCACACCTTCAGTTACTGCATGTGTCCTGAACTCTTGCTCATCTGCATCACAAACTGACTGGATGTTTATGTGTTACATTGATGTGAGTGTATCACACAGTTTATTGGAACAGGTGCTGGAATGTGATGATGTCTCATATGAAATGATGAGGATGTTGCACCAGTGAAGATGCAGTTTGACTGGCAGACAGAGTTATTGAGGACCGGGACAGAGAGATTGTGTTTCAGAGGTAGAGAGAGTGAGGTACAGCTGTTCCGTGAGGAACCTCCCTGTGTGGGTCTCTGTAGTTCAGCTTCTCATTACATACGGAGAGCAGAGTGAATGTTCTGAGACTGTGTTTGTGGATGTTTCTTTCCTAAAATATTCCCATTTGTTCAATAGTTAATGTTCTGTACAGGTCATTGTGGATGTGATGTGTGTGTTTTTGAACCAAATGTATATTATGGAACACTGGGTGTCTCATAGCTACAGCTTCTTCCTGTAGTTACAGCAGTTTATATTCAGAGCATGAGGCTCATTCACTAACAGATGCTCTGATCATTGTTAAGCGTCTCCTCTGATGAATTTCCTCTCCTTCTCTGTAGGTGGTGAAGGTTGCCGGGAGCAACATCTCCCACAAGCTGCGTCTGTCCAGCGTGAAGCCGTCAGACGAGGGGACGTACGAATGCCGTGTCATCGACTTCAGCGACAGTAAACTGCGTCACCATCGGGTGCGAGCGTTCCTGCAGGTGCAGCAGGGCGAGGGAAACGCTACCCCTCCGTCCCAAGAGGGGGCAACATCACCGGAGGAAACGCTGCAGTCTGAGCATCACAAGCACCAGCCGGCCCATCACAGCCACCACAAACCCGGTCGAGAGCTCAGGAAGAGGTCCACTGATGACAGCACCACTGACTGCACTGAGAGCTGCGCACGCTAGATCCCAGCCCTGCCCACATTACCCACAATCCCTCACACCAAGACCCTGAACCCCCACAGTCCTCATCACAGGATGTACATTTGTGTATAAAGTGAAGTTAGATGTCTGTTCAGAACAGCGACTGCATGTCTCAAATGTTTCTAATAATATTTGCTAATAAGCAACAAACCAAATCAGACCATTGATTTAAACTCTTCATTTTAGTTTTAGGAGGCATTTGCGTTTGATACAGTAGAGTGAGATGAATGAGGCTCAATGGGAGAGTCAATATATATATATATATATATATATATATGTATAACCAAAAAAATCAATTTAGACATTTTTAGGTCTTCGGGTCTATTTTTAAAAGTATTAAGTTTGTTTTTTGCATTGTGAAGTTATTTACATGACAGCTAAACACATTTACCCCCAGATTCTCCTTATTTGTAATGCATGATTTATAATAAAGTAAAATAATAGTTATTTTTCCCTGACTGGAGAGATATTCTCAAGTAGTCAAATGTGGGGCAACAAATGTGCTTCAATTGCCATGAAAATAATCTCACTTCAACAGCGTAATCCTCTTAATCATTTTCTTATATTCTTATTTATTGTGAAACCGGTCTCATTACGTTTCTCTGATATTGGGTAACGTATGACCCAGACAGATTTTAATTTAGTTTGAATTCAGGAGTCTGATGCTTCCTCATGTTTACATCTGAGGGTTTGTGTTCAGACTGAAACCTTCTGCTGCACATGTTTCATGAAGCTTTTATCTTATCAATGGACTAACACACAATCTTACTACATTCTGTGGTTTTTATGCAGCTTTTAAAAGATCTTAAAACAATGACGGTACATTTAATGGTATTAATAACAGCTTTCTGGTCTCCTGGTTTTTATGGTTTGATCTAATAGTTTTTGAACTGATAATGTACAGACTGTGTAAATTACGATCTGCGGACTGAGTTCATCTTCAGTGTAAAGCCTTTACCAGAGAAATAAAACTGTACATTAATGCAGCACCTGTGGAGTGAAACACTTCTTCTGTTTTATGAGTTTGACGTGAGTTCAAATCAAACTGCAACCAGAACGTTTTCTCAACGCTCTTCGGAAACCATCGCGTGACGTCACACCTGTTGGGTCTTCAGGCACGTGACGCTCTGCAGCTGTAATTCATAACATCGTGAAAGTGATTTGCAATGTTATGGGGAAGAACTTGCTGTATGTAACTGATTTACTGTGCAGATCTGTGCGTTAAAATAACACGCACGCGCTGGATAATGGAGGATGAACGGGCCGGTTCGGAGCGGGTGACATTAAACGCACAACCGGCCTTAATTTCACGCTGATTATGTGAAAACTGACCGACCTGCTGCAGAACTGGACCGAACAGCGTTTTCCCCACGGTAAGCGTTTGTCTGGTTCGACCCGTTAAAGAAATAAAACGCGCAGAAAGCGTGTAACGGAGACGCTGTTTAATGTTTAATGTAACAGAACGACACGCGTCAGCGGCCGGTGTTTCCCGTCGGACGCGTTTCCTCTGATCGTCACACGTGTTTGTGCTTCAGGTTCTGGGCGAATGAAAGTCCGGCAGCAGCTTGAGGATGTTGTCCGTGAACTGGTTCCTCTGGCCGTCCGATCCGCCCAGTGTCACGGGCAGCAGGTGAGCGTGAGGAGCCTCGTACCGCACCGGACAGAAGACCCGGTTCAGACCCAGCCAGCAGCTGTCAGCATCCAGCCGCATCAGGTGCCGGAAAACACTGCAGCAGAAAACACATCTGCGTTATAAAGACACATCTGCGTTATAAAGACTCATCTCTGCGTTATAAAGACTCATCTGCGTTATAAAGACACGCATCTGCGTTATAAAGACACATCTGCGTTATAAAGACTCATCTCTGCGTTATAAAGACTCATCTCTGCGTTATAAAGACACGCATCTGTGTTATAAAGACTCATCTCTGCGTTATAAAGACACGCATCTGCGTTATAAAGACTCATCTCTGCGTTATAAAGACACATCTGCGTTATAAAGACTCATCTGCGTTATAAAGACACATCTGCGTTATAAAGACACATCTCTGCGTTATAAAGACTCATCTCTGCGTTATAAAGACTCATCTGCGTTATAAAGACTCATCTGCGTTATAAAGACACGCATCTGCGTTATAAAGACACGCATCTGCGTTATAAAGACTCATCTCTGCGTTATAAAGACTCATCTGCGTTATAAAGACTCATCTGCGTTATAAAGACTCATCTCTGCGTTATAAAGACACGCATCTGCGTTATAAAGACTCATCTGCGTTATAAAGACTCATCTCTGCGTTATAAAGACACGCATCTGCGTTATAAAGACACGCATCTGCGTTATAAAGACACGCATCTGCGTTATAAAGACTCATCTGCGTTATAAAGACTCATCTGCGTTATAAAGACTCATCTCTGCGTTATAAAGACTCATCTCTGCGTTATAAAGACTCATCTGCGTTATAAAGACACACATCTGCGTTATAAAGACTCATCTGCGTTATAAAGACACACATCTGCGTTATAAAGACTCATCTGTGTTATAAAGACTCATCTCTGCGTTATAAAGACTCATCTGCGTTATAAAGACTCATCTGCGTTATAAAGACTCATCTCTGCGTTATAAAGACACACATCTGCGTTATAAAGACTCATCTCTGCGTTATAAAGACACATCTGCGTTATAAAGACTCATCTGCGTTATAAAGACTCATCTCTGCGTTATAAAGACTCATCTCTGCGTTATAAAGACTCATCTGCGTTATAAAGACACAT
>JBAJNP010010189.1:2873-16833 GCA_036877545.1 Yasuhikotakia modesta
TGTGTGTGTGTGTGTGTGTGTGTGTGTGTGTGTGTGTGTGTGTGTGTGTGTGTGTGTGTGTGTGTGTGTGTGTGTGTGTGTGTGTGTGTGTGTGTGAGACAGAGAGAGAGAGACCCTTCCCTGCTCTCTCCTGTGTGCTTTTGCTTGAATGCTGTAATTGACATGTGAGAGTAAATGCCTGAGGCCCAGTTGCATAAACGTAGCATAATTTAAGACTGTGCTAACGATTATCCAGCTAACAGGGAACATTCTCAGAACGTTGGCTGATGTTCTACAAAAGTTCTCTCAAGTTCTTGCATGTGCAGCACAGTTCTGTAATGTCATGTCAAAAAAGTAATTCTTAAATTGCTGGTGGAACGTTTTAACAACGTTACAGGATACAAGTTCCTCAAACAAAGTCACAACTTTAATACAACGTATGAAAACTAAGCCTTACGAACCTTATGAATGTTCCAACAACATTTAAAATAACATTCAAGGTTTTCATTACATAATATGAATGTTAAGGAAACGTTCTTACAACCTAACATTGTTAGCTGGGTATGCAGTCCTAAATTTTATGCAACTGACTTGTTAGAAATGTTAGTGACTAACTTGTAAGACTAGTTTAAAACAAACATATGTAACCGGCCAGTTCTCACTTCTCTGTGTGTGTTTTTTCACAGTATTCCCAGATGAGAGACGAGGTGTTTAAGTCTAATCTTGTGTGTGCCTTTATCGTTCTCTTCTTCATCACTGGAGTCCAGAGCTTACTGCCCTCTGCACGGTAAACATTCAACACCGTATTATTTTATTTATTTATTTATTTAAGATCTCTTGCAGGCAACAACAGCTGTCAATGAGGACTTTACAGACCATAACAGCAGTCCATAAACCTGCTGCACTGTGTTCAGTGTTAATGAGTCCTACAGTAGTGTTGAGTTTAACACGTTCCCATCTATTCCACTGGCTAACATTCTCTAAGAGTTCCCTCAGAGTTCTCCCAGCGTTATCAACAACGCTGATGCAGTGATGTTAGTATGGACCATTTTAAAACATTACAGAATTATAAACAGGTTTAAATAACATTCCTAAGCAAAAAATAATGTTAAAATCTTTTAAATGACGATTACAATTTAAGCATTCCTAGAACTTTTAAAATAGTAATTTCACAGTTATTGTTGATGGAAATCTGTCATCTCTGATGTTTGTAGGATGGTCACTATGGTGATACAATTCTCAGTCCTCATCTTGCTGCACTGTTGCCTTGTCATCGTGACAACGGCCGAAGACTATAAGTGTTTGCCGCTGGTTTTGCGTAAAGCGTGCTGCTGGGTGAACGAAACGTACGCTGCCCGCAACGTCGTCATCTTCCTCTCCATCCTCATCAACTTCCTGTCTGCCATGATCAATATAGTAAGCAAAATATGTCTCTTCGAGCCCATTAAAGAGTCTGAGACAGACTCTGGAATTACAGACTGACTCTTGAGAATTGCAGTTTTGCTTGTTATGAAGTTTCTGTTACACGAGTCTAATGGACGCTTTCTGCAGCATCTCTCAGGCTAGTTGTTGAAAATGCAACGATTGTTTTTCATGCAGATAAAATTTCAGGTTCTGTCTTCTATATTTTCCCTATTTTTCTCCTTTATTGCAGCTTTGGTGTGATTTTGATAAATCGGGTTTGTTCAGGAACCAGACGCTGAACGCCTCAGCTTCAATCCCAGACATCTGCTTCTATCCAGAGGTTTGTTCTGTTACTGCCTCCCACACAAGATTCACAGACCCCTCACTTAGCCCTGCCTTCAAACAGAACTGACCAATCCTACCTAAACAACTGTTGCCATCCGCCATATTCAGACAAACTTTGCATTTAACTAACGTTAAACTAAAGTTTATTTTTCAGAAATGCTGATTCCAGCCCTACACTGTGTTTTGAGAGGTGAAGGTGTTTATGTTTGTGTTTGTTGGCAGTATTTCGTGTTTACTGGAGTGTTGGCAATGGTCACTTGCGCGGTGTTTCTCAGACTCAACTCTGTTCTGAAACTGGCCATTCTGTTGATAATGATTGGCATCTACGCGGTTCTGACGGAAGCTTTCTACACGCCGCTGTTTATCCGCTACGACACATTCACCCTCAATCAGAGGCAAGTATGCATGCAGATCTCACAGATCCTGTGTGGTTTAATGGGTAGAGCATCGCATTGGGAAAGGTTGTGGGTTCGTATCTTAAGAATGAATGGCGTGTCTTAAATGCATTGGATAAAAGCGCCTGCCAAACGCATAAATGTGTTCATGTGTTCCTAACAGAGATTGCAAGTGTTTAAAAACACTGAAGGCTTTGATTATGTAATCAGTGTTATAACACACGTTTGCCAGATGTTTGTCTGATCTCTGAACTCTGTTAACGTGTCACAAAGCTCATGAGACTCGCTTTCTCATTACCATGGTTACAGCAAAAGCTTCCTGGGAACCAAGGAAACGTCTCTGCTGTTGATGGCAATGTTCCTATTAGCTGTGTTCTACCATGGCCAACAGGTAACACACACACACACACACCACACACACACACACACACAAAGCTGACGGGTTCAGAGGCTGTTCAGTTTCTACTTTATAATGTCACGTTTCTAAGAAACGGAGGCAAGTTATTGGCTGTCTCATAAGGTCTCGGCGTCAGTATATAAAAGCCCTGCTGTCTGCACACTGCATGCGCTCGAAGCTTTTTAAGTTCACTCTGCTGATTGTTGTCTTTGATGCTGTAGATGAGGGAGAGTCCAGCTCCGCAGACGGGTCTGTGTGTGCGCTCTGATAAAGACTTAAGGGTTTCTCTCGCATATGGCCCGAATGCTTTGCTGTTTCGGTTTGGGCCATGTGTTGTATGGCTATTGAATCACTTTCCAGCTATAAACTCTCTGCCCTCCCCAACCCGGCCCCCCCAGTAACCATGGAAACAGTGTATCATTGAGGCGGATGGTGCCGTTTGCTCTCCTTGGCCTGTAGATGACTTGGTGTGTGTGTGTGTGTGTGTGTGTGTGTGTGTGTGTGTGTGTGTGTTCATATGTCTTGCAATTGTGAGGATGAACGAATGTCACACACAGAAAATGATTATTAAACCAAATGATGCTTTTTTGAAAATTTAAAAATACAAAAAGGTTTCAGTGTTTATAATCTGCAATTAAACTTGCTGTATTAAAAGATTTGATGTAATATAGTTTTGGGTCTCAGAGAAAAATTTAAATGGTCAGAGAATTTGTTAAATCTCTAGTGAATTTCTTTGTTTAAAGAGCCTCAAATTTAACTATTAACACAGATATTTCTCATCGATTTCTCCATTTAATGTTTTAAACTCTCTGTTGTCTCTTTCATGCCTGTTTATATTTCTCCTAAACAACTGTATGTGAGACAATAATAATAATACAGCTGAGAACTTCTGCTGAGCTCTGAAAGAGAAACCTTTGAGCCCACAGACTGTTGTGCTGTAAGAGAACAAAAGTGTGAGGCAGATGGAATATAGCGGTTGTGATGTTAGCTGAGAGCTGTTGCTCTCCACTGAAGAGCTCGCCATCATTTTATCATGTACAAAACAATTTCAGCTTCTCTTACAACAGCTGTTCCACCAGCCGAACTTCAGCATCTAAATCACTGACCTGATAACCTGATACTGATGCAAGAAAAGCCATGACACCAGCTCACAAAACTTCTTTCTGTCTTTATCTGTAGTTTAGTTTGGTTACGGTTTTTGATTCATATGCAATGATTTAATTGTCTGTTGTTTTGTGTGTGTGTGTGTGTGGAGGTCAGCAAGGGTCAGTCTTGTTGATGTGTTTTAATAATCAGCCGGACAGTCGTACCCTTGTCTGCACCACTTGCATAATTACTTCTCATAAAATCATCTTTCACTCCATATTCATCAAAGCAAACGCACACAAACACACACACATTTATTTTCACTCTGCCTCACACACACAAACACTTACATCACGCTCTGGCTGTTAGTAAATTAATTTTCAATCTGGACGTCTTTGTGAAACAGGTTCAATTAAATCTGGATATGAATGTATGCAGATGAACGTGTTTCTGCTTCATTAGTGAAGATGTTGTTGTAGCTGTTGATCTGGAAGAGAGATGATGGAACAAGTGTTTTCAACATCAGCGTCACAGACAGGAAACAACTGCCAGAAATCAGGATGAAACGAAACTGTATAAAAATGCTGTGTTATTATTCCTGTTGTGAAACTGAAGGATAGAAAGACTGAGGAGTTTTCAAAGACTTAAAGTAAAATTAACATATATATGCATGTATCTGTAAATAGAGGAGAAAACTCTGCTAATTGATTTACTGGG
The DNA here is from genome assembly GCA_036877545.1 of Yasuhikotakia modesta. Lineage (NCBI taxonomy): Eukaryota > Metazoa > Chordata > Actinopteri > Cypriniformes > Botiidae > Yasuhikotakia > Yasuhikotakia modesta. Next base: position 7,197 of record JBAJNP010010189.1, read on the forward strand.
ATCCAGATTCGTCCTGTCAAATCTCTGTTTACCAACAAGCAGAAGCTGCAGAGAAACACGAGTCGGTGGGCTGGTAGGTGCCATTTTTGACCATTTTTGACTGTATGGTTCCATAAAGAACCTCTAAAGAACCTAACATAGAGTGGAAAATGCTTCTTTATACTGTAAAAAGGTGAGAAAGCAAAAGTTATTTTAGGAACCTTTTACTAAATGGTTCCTTGCGGAACCAAAAATGTTTTTATGGCATCGCTGTGAAGAACGTGTTTAAGGTTGTACAGAGAACAGCACATTTGTCCAGGTGATGTAACAGCTGTCTTCCACATCCAACGCTCTGCCTGCTGAACTGTATTTACTCATGAAGAGACTGTATTTACTCATGAACCTTCCTGTTAGCTCAACTAACCTTCCTGTTAGCTCAACTAACCTTCCTGTTAGCTCAACTGGTAGAGCATTGCTTTAACACCGCAAAGGTTGTGGGTGTGATCCCAGGGGAAGGGAAGTCTTGATAAAAAAATGTGTACCTTAAATTCACTGTAAGTCGCTTTGGATAAACGCGTCTGCCAAATGAATAAATGTAAGAACCATGTGAACCAGCTGGATGGTGTCAGAGAAACAGTTAACCAGTTGTCAGGACTGATTTGAATTCACTCTGTGCATGTGGAGTTTTAACTCATCTCTGTGGTGGTGTTTCTGTGAGGTTGGGCATCAGGTGTGTGCAGCGCAAACAGATGAAGCAAAAACAACCTGATGCATTTAGCGAATCTCAAAGCCAAACAAATATTGGAGTGACTGAGAAAATGAGTAAATAACCTGCAGTCAGAGACAGTGAAGAATATGGGACAGTACATGACTGTTGTTTTGCGCAAATGTTTACCACAATAATGAACAACTAACGCCAATAAGCTGAAGTTGGTGCAGGATTGAGTGTTTGGAGAGAGAATAATGGCACATTTTAGCTGTAGGAAGAAAGCGCAGCTCGTTTAATAGCTACAGATGCTGCGCTTCTCCTCTGGTTGCTAGGCTCTGTGTTTGCTGTGATCTTTTCCAGTGGCTGGATTGTGTTTGTTGAGTGAGTAGTTGGTTTTTAACTGCCTGGTATTTCTGCCGCTAACCTAATGGTCTGTTTGTTTGGTTAATTTTACATATAGGGGCCAATAGACTTTTTATCTTTTAATTATTTTGGTTTAATAAAGTTTTTTCTGTTTGTTAATCAGCTTAATTTTTATGTAAGCCACTAAAATCTTTCTAAAATAGAGCCGTGATATTAATTGTTCCTGCTGTGTTTTGCTTGTTTAATGTATTTAATGTTTCATTTTCATCTGTTTTGTGCTGCTTCTATTTCTCGTTTATTCTCTCTCAGCTGGAGTACACGGCTCGCCTGGACTTCCTATGGCGTGTGCAGGCTAAAGAAGAGATAAATGAGATGCGAGAGCTGCGGGAACACAATGAAAACATGCTCCGGAACATTCTGCCCAGCCACGTCGCTCGACACTTCCTGGAGAAAGACAGAGACAATGAGGTAGAGAGACAAGATGAGTCTGAGTCTCACCGCTGTTTTCTGACAGGAGACACATATCATGACTTAGACATGAGGAACGTGTGAGAGAGATTTATCACTCGCTGTCTGTCTGTCTCGCAGTCAGTTTCAGTTTAAGCTTGTTTTCTGGCAAACTCTGTACAAAATGCTGTAAAAATAAAAAAAACAGTGCAAATACCTAATACTTACAAAAACAAGATTGTAGCTGAAAAATAAATACAGAACATAGAAACAATATATTTAACAGGATAAAATACTAGATTCAGAAACGCTACATATGAGAGAGATATCACGTCAGGGCAGCCGTTGTGTCTTATATTGTGATGTTAATCACAACTCTTTTTTTCTTGCTTTATTGCCTGTTTCTATTTAAGGTTATTGGATAGGAACATTTGGTGTCGCCACAGCAGTTGCAGCTTAACTGTGCAACATAAATAGATGAAGAGCGTTGCATTACGTTCATAATAAAACAACAGCTACATTTGCATGATATTCACAGTCACTGGCCGCTATAAACAGTTTAAATATATGTAACACAAGTTAAGTCAGAACCTTGTGTGATTAAAAGTCTATGAAGGTTTTAACTTAAATGTCGTAAATGTTTTAAAAGATGTTTTTTAAATGTAAAGAAGATAAAAGACCTACTGAGTATTCAACACCTGACTGGACTGAACGTCTCAGAACACAAGATGAACATACAGTAACAGAGACAGGAATACAGGGCGACTCTGTCCCAAAGGTTGGAAGAGGAGCTTTCTGTCAGGGAAATGTCAGATTTAGTGTCTGACTCGTTTCCTTTCTAGAGCTTCACAGATTCAGTCCAGTAATGATTTCTGTCAGAACGCTGTTCCAGCGCTTGAGGTCCAATCGGTGCTATTGGGACGTTTTTCTGTGCATAAACATCTTTCTTCCTTCTATCTTTCCTTTTCAATTTATAATGTAGGCATGTGTGTGATGTGTGTGTGTGTGTGTGTGTGTGTGTGTGTGTGCGCACGCTGTCTTCCTGTTGTCCTGACGTGACTCCTGTTTATTTCTGGAATGTTCCGCTGTCAGTCAATCAGACAATAGGAGGCTCAATAATAGAGCTGTATAACTCAGGGATAAAACATGCATCCATTAAAGTCCCTGTGTTTGTGTGTATTGAGTTACTTTAATTATCCCATTCATTTATAATCATGTGGAGAATTGAGGCATAACTTCTAGTGATGCATGTATATGTGTGTGTATGTGTGTGTTTGTGTGTATGTGTGTGTGTGTTTGTGTGTTGATGCCATAATTTGCGTCACTCTCTGCTGTCATTATGACAAGAAAATGATCTCTCTCTCTCTCTCTCTCTCTTTCTTTCTTTCTCTCTCTCTCTCTCTCATGCACTCTGTCTTACACACATAAACCTGCCACTTATAAAGGGCACTGCAGTCATTTTTCCTGTGACTAACTCACGAGGTGTAGTAACACCTGATCTGTACATTTGTTTTGACTTGTGACATGTGCAGTAACTCAACACAGTGATGACAGTGATGATGATGATGGGGTATGTTGAGAAATTCTTCATTCTTCAGAAGTGTGTTCTGTTTATTCACTAGAACGCAAAACAAATAGACGACTACATTTAGGAGTCATTATGAAAAGTAACAGCATTATGTTTAGGTTTACGTGTTTCAATGAAGGCTTTATGAGGCGGTTTGTGATACAGACACTAGATGCTAGATGTCAGGTGAATTTGTTCTGCCTTCCACCAAATCGGTTTCAGTGAGTTAGTTATGAAGCGATACTGCCCTCTAGCGAAGATGTATATATCAACATTTATTTTAAACATGTTTTTTTATTTTTAAACATGATATTTTGCTGTATGTAACACTGTTACCTGTTGACTTCCATCACATGGACACAAAACCAGACATTCCTCAGAATATCTTCTTTGGGTTTGGAATGGAAAGGCTGAGAGAAGTTTATTGTTAAACTGAAGATGGTTTAACTCAGATTTGTGTGTGAAGATGCACGTCTGATGTGTGTGATGCGCGTCTGATGCACGTTTGATGTGTGTGTGTTTGCAGGAGCTCTACTCTCAGTCGTATGACACTGTGGGTGTGATGTTTGCCTCCATCCCTGGATTTGCAGATTTTTACTCGCAGACGGAGATGAACAATCAGGGCGTGGAGTGTCTGCGGCTGCTCAATGAGATCATCGCAGATTTTGATGAGGTGTGAATGCTACTACCACGCGCACACACAGATTTAGGTTGTTTCCAAAGAGTGGAAAGTTCTAGGAAAACTCATAACATCGTTTTTTAGAAATTGCATTATCAGTTTTGCTTGGTTATATTAACATTATTTAAACATTTCTTTAAACATTGCATTAATTACTTAATTGGGAAAAATACCCTAACATTCCCAATTAATTCCTGTAATATGTATTTTAATAATATACAATAACTGTAGTTTGTAATAATGGTCTGCTCTGACACACATGCCTACATCAAACCAGACGGACCTGCAGAAGATTCTGATGAAAGTTTAATGCTACACATGTAGCTTTTCATATTTAAACATCTGTCCTCTGTGCAGCTGCTCGGTGAGGAACGCTTCCAAGACATCGAGAAGATTAAAACCATCGGCAGCACGTACATGGCTGTGTCAGGATTGTCTCCAGAGAAACAAGTATGAAAACACTCTATCTCCACAAATCTCCATATTTCTCCACACACAACAAATTTACATGATCAGGGCTTGTGTGATGTCATCACGAACCTACATCACACCCTCTGTAGTGTGAACTCTACACACACAGGTGATTTTTGCATTAATCTCTACGTGTGTGTGTGTGTGTGTGTTACCACAGCAGTGTGAAGATAAATGGGGGCATCTGTGTGCTCTGGCAGACTTTGCCATTGCTCTGAATGAGAGCATTCAAGAGATCAACAAACACTCTTTCAACAACTTTCAGCTCAGAATCGGTAAGAATGAGGCAGCAGCGATTCTTCAGAAACACGTCAGCAGCGTTGCCGACGTAAGAGAACAACGGTGACCGCATGTTTTTCTGGCTTGGATCAGGAAACACTCATTTTCATCCGAGACATTTGGCCAAAAAATCTCTTATATTTTTAAGCTGTGAATCTAAATAAGTAACTTTGAGAATCACAATGTACAACATTGGATTTGAAGCCAAAATTTATTGAACATTGAAAAACAAGAAAGTTACAAGACTGTGTGATGAGTAATAGTTTTAATATAATCACATACCTCAAGTCTCAGAATTCATCGCTGTGTCTTGAAAGGTTTATACATTAGCATTAAAATCAATTTATGCCACCAGAATGTGACTTGCAGCATTAAAGGGTTGAAACTGGACAGGGCAGAGAGATTCTCATGCTGAACCTCTCTCTCTCTCTCTCTCTCTCTCTCAGGTATGGCACACGGCTCAGTGGTGGCCGGAGTGATCGGCGCTAAAAAGCCGCAGTACGATATTTGGGGGAAAACGGTGAATCTGGCCAGCCGCATGGACAGCACCGGCGTCAGCGGCAAAATCCAGCTGCCGGAGGAAACCTACGGCATCCTGAACGAACGCGGCTTCGCCTTCGAGTATCGCGGCGAGATCTACGTGAAGGGCATCAGCGAGCAGGAAGGAAAGATCCGCACGCACTTCCTGCTGGGCCGCGTTCAGCCCAACCCGCTCATCCTGCAGCCGCGGAAACTTACGGGCCAGTACTCACTCGCCGCCGTGGTGCTGGGCCTGGTGCAGTCCCTCAACCGCCAGAAACAGAAACAAATTCTTAACGAAAACAACAACTCAGGCATCATGAAGGGTCACTACAACCGCAGAACTCTGCTGGCGCCGGGCGGTTCTGATAACAGCCACGCAGAGGTGACGGACAAAAGCGAGCTGGCCTAGAGACAAAGACTGCATACCTAACCAAAAGACTGAGCTGTGCTTCAGAACCAGTGCGTCTTGCTGTCTGTGTTTCTTTTTGTATTTCTTTTGTATTTGAAAAACAATAAAGGGGTTTAATTTTTTTATAAGGGTTCGAGTTTCATTATGAGTGAAACAAAAATGCTGAATTCTTTGCCTTCTTGCATTAAGACACAGAGTCACTGTGAAACGAGTGGAGCCCAGTATCTACATATACCAGAATATGGGTTTTATTTAAACATGGGTTAATTCATGTGAACATCTACTATTTTAATTCACTAGTTATGTACAACCAGAAGCACGACTGGACCAGCAGGTGTCATCAAACCAGCATGTGTCAAACCACTCGTCACCTTTTCCCATCTCACCCTAATCAAACACACCTGAACCAGCTTATGGAGTCTTCAGGATTATTTGTAAATTATAGGCAGGTGTGTCAGAGCAGTATTGGACCTAGACTGCAGTTTGAGACACAAACTCTGTCCTGCATGGAGCACAGAAGCAGAAGTCGGACAGATTTTAAACAGTCCCCATTTAGTTCCATTGTATGGGAAAAGAGCAGCCTAAATATTCCTCAAAATATTTTTATTCTCCTCCACAGGAGAAATAAATGGCCTGGAATGACGTAAGGGTAAGTAAATTATTTTAGTGTTTGTTTATCTTAAAATATTTAGTGTTTTCATGACGTATCTTGTGATTTACACACAGAACACGACACCGGTTAGTGGTCCTGTATTACTAAACAGTTTCCAACCCTCAGTACATATGGGTGGTTAACAAATAACATGTCCATGTTATATAAATGTCCCTCCCTTATTTGTGCCGTTTACAGGTGTTATTAAAATCTTTTAACATTGTTTTTCAAATACTTCTAAAAATCCCAAACCTACGATAGCTACACTGTTATAAATTAACTTTCACATCTGAAGATTTAATCCAGAATTAAATCAAAGGTTAAGATGTTAAGATGAGAGGGTTGATTCAGAGCAGCTGCACACAGATGAAGCTGCAGCATCTGTCCTGAAGGGGGCGATGTTAACTCGGCACACAGCGCGCATCCCTCACAACTGTGTGTTTATTATAATACTAGGACGGTAACAGCAGAACATTAACGTTACTAGTAGGAACTACGATCCGTTTAGGTTGTAAATTATTCTCCGTGTTAAAATTTGCTGCTGAAACCGGGGTTTAATTTTCCTGTTTTCTCTCCTTCCCACTCTCCTTACGTAGGTGCCGTTGCCATGGAAACGCAGCTCTCTCATCCCGTCAGTCGGACGGGTCGCTTCCGACTGTATTTTTGCCCGGTGGGCGGAGCTACACATCCGTCACACCCGCAGCCGCCAATAAAAAGACCACGTGACGTTCTCGCCGACGAATGGAAGGCGCCGGAGGCAGTTGCCATGGTGAGGAGCGAGAAGCTTTGATGCTGAGAGTGACAGAGGAATAAAAGAGGCGGAGGTGCAGCTATTGTGTTAAACCGGCACAGACATCAGCTGTGATGCTGCGGGGCGCGCGCGTGTTGACAAGCCATCTGTGAAGCGGCTGCATGTTTATCTGCTCTGGATGCTCACACACACACACACACACACACATGCATATAGACACACACACACACAAACATGCATATAGACACACACACACACACACACACATGCATATAGACACACGCACACACAAACATATACACACACACATGCATATAGACACACACACACACACACATGCATATAGACACACACATACATATAAACACACACACGCACACACATACATATAGACACACATACACGCACACTCACACGCACATATAGACACACACACATGCATATAGACACGCACATACATATAAACACACACACGCACATATAGACACACACATATAGACACACTCACACGCACACTCACACATATAGACACACTCACACGCGCACACACACATATAGACACACTCACATGCACACACACACATGCACACACACATATAGACACACTCACACACACATATAGACACACTCACATGCACACACACATATAGACACACTCACACACACATATAGACACACTCACATGCACACACACATATAGACACACTCACATGCACACACACACACACACACACACACACACACAGACACACATATAGACACACGATTGAATGTGAAAGCTGATGATTCTCTCAGTTGCAGTGAACTGAGTTTGCAGTGTAATGAGATGTTGGGGTGTATTTCTCTGCCTGTGCGTTTTAATTCTGTTACCTTATAACTCACTGTAAAATAAAGTGTGATCAATAAATCATGACAGCATATGTTTAAACGAAGTAATTTCAACTTGTTTGTAGTTGCAACAACTTAATACTATTTATAAATTGTAAGTTGTACAACCAATTATATTACACTTTATATATAAGATACACAATTAGATAAGACGGTAAAGAAATACAGCGAGGCGTTTCTGCTAATGTCACTACTGCATTCACAGCTGTGTGCGGTCATTCAGTCTGTAAATCTTTAGTAGTTTTTGTTTCCTAAACTTCATTTAATGTTCACACAGGAACACGTGTTTCTATCATACAGGCAGAATGTTGGGAACAGTGTACCTTCTGTGGCCTGGCAACAGAAGACCCCATATGCAGCTGTTTTATTACATATTGATGCATATTGATCATTCTTTACGGCTATTTTAATCCGTCATTATGAATTCTAAATCAATGATCATGTTTCCCAACAGGAGGGAAAGCGTCTCATCGGCCTCTCAGCTGACTGGATCTTCTCTCAGGTACTACATTATGCATGAAACCTGATGAATATTTAAATGCTGTGTGAGAAAGGGCAGCTGATGGGATGTTTAATGTGTGTGAGGTGTTGCTGAGAAATCAGTTTAGCTGTTCGTAAGAATTATGTTTCAGGGCATGAAATTTGCTTGACCTTCTAAAAGCCATTAAGAAAAATAACTAGAGGAAACAGACACAAACGAGACAATTGTTGAAACACAGTGTTGAGTTTTTAAATGAACGTGCGCAGGAGCTCACATTAATCTCAAAGACAATTTAATTCTTAATGTTTAAGTTTAATCTCTGAAGTTTATTTGAAGACTTTGGCATCTTGGTTAATCTGAGCACAGTTTGTGACGTTGATGTATGTTCTATTCTCATCTCTGAGACGCAGCCCACGTTGGCAAAAGTCTCCATTTAATCTCCTCACAGTCTGGAAATTATTGACTCGCTGACCTTTTCCTGCAGTGGGTTTGCACACCTGAATCTAAGCTTCCTCATTTCAACACACACTGGCCCAGATGTGAATTTAGCTTTATCTTGAGTTTATTGATTTATAAAATGTCACGCATTGGCTGTAGAGTTTCTGCACAGTTTAGACAATGTCACAGTTTGTGCTTTTCTGATAACAGTCTGCAATCAGGATCACAGGTTTCAGTAAAACATTCCTCACCAGAAAGTATTGGCTGTAGGATTTTGTTTATCTTTAAATGTATGTAGCTCTGATTCTAAACAGCCTGTGAAATTTTAAAGTGATGTGAGAAAAGGTTTGTTCCTAAGAGGCCTGATGAATGAGGAACATTTAAAAAAACATTTCCAGCATGCAGCTGTTACCTACATTCTCAAAATGTTGTCTGTCGTTTTTTAAATGGTCTCTCAAAGTTATCAAGAAATGGGCTTCCCGTAATGTTATTGGGATATTTTTTAAACAATATTTATTATATCAAAAATCTTATTCTTAAGTGGAACGTTTTAACATTACAAAATAAAGTGTCTAACCAAGTAAAATCGTTTGAAACAATGACTTTTGAAAGTTTTTAAAGCCTTTAAAATAACATTTTTAACATTTCTTAGTTATTTAATGAAATCTTTCTTACAATCTAAAGCAGTTTGCTGGGTAAGCGATAAATGAGCAGCTTTGAGCTTCAGCACACAGCCAGCGGGTTTGGAGCAGAGAGAATAGGTCACAGAATGAATGTCTGTCTTTAGCACAAAGATTTGCGAGTAAATCACACCTGCACAGGTAACCAGATCAAACTCTTGTCTCCTGTAATTGACGTGTCTGGCGTCCTTATTGGCTCAGATTTACACGTTCTGCGTGTCTCTGTCGCATCACAGCTGCAGCTGCGTCACCATGGAGATGCAAGCAGCCAATGACAGGCAGCAATTTTCCCTCCAGGGACCCTGCTGATGCGGGCGGGGGG
>JBAJNP010010190.1:0-16828 GCA_036877545.1 Yasuhikotakia modesta
GTGTTGCTGCTCAGCTTCACTTTGGAAAAGTACAACATCTGTTTCGTAGAGGTTCAGCAGTGTGTTAGTTAGTACACTCAGTAGTGTGAATGGAGAATAGGACACAGACATCAGGGTGAAACTGATGTATGATGATGTATGAATGACAGAGACACTTTTGGATTAAATAATGACGCAGTACAGGATAAAAACTGACATAATGACAAAGACAAATGAGCAAATGTAATTTTTTACAATTGTTTTAGATTAACAGATTAATGCTATTTCACTGAGCTACACTCATGAATGGTCACACACACCTTTATTCATTGTTTGCAGTTTTATTTTGCAATATTTTGAAGCATGTTAATTATAGTTACCACAATTATATTATTATAATCATGATACAGTGAAACAAAGACCAAACGGCGAAAAAACACAATATTTGATAGAAAAGTTCATTTACCACTGAAAGATATTGCACAGGGTTTTTTCAGGTATCTGATTATGAAGTAAAACAAACTTTGACTCATGAATCATGACAATGGCACAGCCTCATTATTCTGCCATACAGTTACAATTATATCTTCACTTATTTGTCTTTTATCTAAATGACGACTGTTGAGAGGCAGAAGAACTCAATCATAATCCTTTAACACCTTCATCTTTCACATCCATTACTGACTCCTCACTTTGGCTATAAACAATAAATGCACAAAATGTTTAAAATGCTACAACAAATGTACATTATGCACACACACACACACACACACACACACACACACACACACACACACACACACTCAAACCTGACAGAAATGTTACAGCGTAATGTTTTGTGTGTTCAACAAAAACACCTTTGATGCATTGATATTTAAATCATTAATATTCAACAAACTCTCATTTGCATTTTGCAGTTTTCCCAGCTTCCACACAGAAAACAACATTAGATTTGAATGAGTCTGCAAAACTGGAACAGAATCGATACAGACTGTAAGGACAGAGTGATGATGACAGTATATAGATTAACAAAACAAATACACATACACTATAAATATATACACACACATGTACTATAAAATCATAAATTATACTATATATAATGACCTGCACACAAAAGGGAATTTTACCATCAGTCTGTGTAAGATTATCTTATACAGAAGGTCACTTGGAAAAATGTTTTTTTCTCTTTCAAATGATTTAGTTTCAGTGTTTAGTTCTGTAATTGCTGAATTACACCCGACATGGTCAAAACCGATGTTTCATTTTACAGATTAAAATATAATGCATAATAAATAAAACAGATATTGCACAGTCAGAAAGCTTAAAAAACCTCATGCAAAGTGTGGGTATAGACCTACATATGTGCATTTAGAGAGTCTGAACAGAAATAATAACAAACAAACCCAATGATTGTGATTTTAACTCATAAACTGCTGTGACACGCATCCATCACTGACACAAACATTCATGTTTTATCTGACAGGAAGAAAAGCTGCAGTTTACCGCTCAACCTCAGTGCATGTACACGTTTATTGCTCAAGTAAGTTCACATACAAGCACACAGAAAACGTTTGCAAAACATTCCTTATATCCTCTGTTCTGCTGTAGTGGGAGAGTTTCACCTGGTGTTCAGACTCTAAGGCAGTTGTGTTGCACAGGAAAGGCCATAGACACACTTCACCAGTAAGCAGGTATGTGTGGGGTCAGGTGGTAACTGGGATGCTGGGGGCTAGGTTTGTTTGTGCACATGTTTAAATGTGTGTGTGTGTGTATCTGCACACCTGTACGATGTGTCCTCTCACAGTGACAGGTGATGCTGGACTGATGAACTGCAACGACTGTAGCTTTGCTTCCCTGATCCACCACATTTCCCTCAATGAAAAAGAGCATAATGTTATATGACAGTAATCTCTCTCTCTCTCTCTCTCTCTCTCTCTCTCTCACACACACACACATCATCACCACTGAATCATTACTGTGAAGCAACATCTTTGTTTTTTGTTAGTTTTGTTTGTTTTTTTGGAAGGTTTTAGTTGCATATCTCTATACAGTCTTATTATCAGACAGTAATATTGCAAAAATTAAATCACAAAACTTGGAAGACAAATTCAAGTCACACCCTCATTCTTTGTTCAGTTTTGTTAGTTAGTTCTTTCTTTTGGCTTAACGAATAAGAAAGTCACTGTAGACCAACCAGCCCAGTACAGTAACACACCCTCCTCCACCGATAGAAACAGGTAATCCTGCCTTTTAAAAATAACAGGTCACTCATTGTAGGAGGGTGCAGCTCATTCTCATAAGTTTGATGGGAGTTTGAGGTGCAAAGTTGGTGTCCCAGGGGTGGACCTATTGCCAGACCCATGGGCTGGAGATCCACCTGAAGACTCAGTCTGAGTGACAGACAGTTTTGAGGTCTGTCTTGATAAGACAAAGGGACCAGGGATTGAGCTAAATGGTTTGATGATGGTAGGGGGTGAAGGGAGAGGTGAGAATCCTGAAACTGATCCTCTAGGGAGGGACCAGTCAGGTGGTTGTGGTCCTCGTCCAACCTGCTCAGACCTTTCAGGGGGTCCTGAGGTGGGGAGGGGCATAGAAATGGGCATAGAAAAGTCTCTGGAAGGTAGATCAACCAATGATCCTCCCCTTTCTCTCGGTGGTGGTGGAATGAGCGTTTGAGGGGTTAGGAGGGAACTTTGGGATCCAGAGATGCTAGAAGGATGACTATGCATGGACATCTTCATCTTCTCCACTGCAGGACTCTGACACATGGGGCTCCGTGCTGAAGGAGTGCTGCATGGGGACACGGTTCCTGAGCCATACTGCGCTGAGCATGCAGGACCAGAAGGTTCTTGGGAATGTTGGGTAAGAATATTTTGCTGTAGACCACTTTGAGGATGCGGGGATGGAACACTTGAGACTCGTTCTAGAATGCTCTTGGAGCAGATAGGGGACTCTGTTACAGGAGACTGGGAAACTGTCCTGGTAACTTTACTCAAGTCCTGACTGGGTTGTGTTGCATGAGGATGAGGCTGAGCTGAATGCAGTTGGGTAAGTATGGGACTTATTGAATGTGCTATCAGAGGAGTGAGGGTAGACACAAGAGGAACACCAAGTTGGACTCTTTCTCTTCCAATAGCTCCTTGTTGAAAAAACCTTGGAAGAGATGCAGGAACGCTGCGAAAGGAGGCCTGAGGAAGTTGAGATGGTTGAGAGTGAAGTTGAGCAACACTGAAGTCTTTGGATCTGTGGGGGTAAATGGAAGACTCTGTTATGCTGGAGGTGGTGGTGGTGATAGTTGTTGTGATGGTGGACTGTAGAGAGCTAGACGATGGTGGAGGGGTGGACGTAGATGATCTCTCGGCCCTGAGGGTGTCCAGAATTGGGGTCTCTCTACAGGAGCTTAACTGTGAGCTAGCTGATGAGGAACCCCCAAATGTAGCTGTGCCTGAAGGAGCTGTTGGGAACCTTTTGATATACCCTGGCTGGTCCTTCAAAGAGCCAAGGAGCGGGACAGGGGGCCGGAAGAGTGTATGGGGCAAATGGGGATGGCGAGTCAAGGCAATGGCCACTGAAGTGGTAGCGGCAGCTGCTTGTAGAGGAGCTTGGATAAGAGGTGCCCAGATGACAGGAGTGTGGGATGGGGGTGTTGGTGCCGGGTGAGGAGCTGTGGGAGGCGTTTGCATCAGGTGGGCACAGTGGGCCATGTCCCTGTCGTGCTGCACAATCTGCTGGATGATCTCATTCTCCTGGTAGTTCAGCAGTCCAGCATTCAGATCCCCCTGGACCTTGTGCTGGAGTACAGAGTTCCTCTTTCCTTTAAGGGCAAAATACAGTAAGACAAAGTCAGAAATAAAGTTTGACTAATGAAGGTTCACAGATATTTTATGAGCGTCAACATTAATAAAAACGTACCAAACTGAAGGATCTCACCTATGCGGTCGAGGCGATCCAGCGCCACCGTCTCGAAGGCGCGTCGCATCATGGGGTACTCCTCCAAAACCTCATTGAAATGGTCCACAGAGAGCGAGTAAAGACGACAGTACGTGTCTGCTCTGACACTGGCTGTTCTTCTGCCTCGGGTCAGCAGACAGATCTCTGCAGATGTACAACCAAGAGCTTTTAACAACATGCTTCTGAGATCAACCGTAATCAACAGAAGAACTTCATACATAATAATCAAGAGACAAACACATTTTGTATGTTAGACAGCATTTATGACGATTTATTATACAAAACCCAACCGCTGTCAGAAGAAAAGTGTTTGTTCTTTTCTTATGCTAAATACAACTGATGCAATTCAATCCTCAGACAGAGGATGAAACAACTGCTGGTTCCTCAGTTCAAGTTTGGAGCTCTTCAGCTCTGTTAATATGTGCATAAATTCACAGGAAACCATGAATTAAATATACCTGCTGTTAATGCAGTGACTCAGAATCTACAGCTATACATTTTTGGGGCTGCTTTTTTAAATCGGTGCCCAGATGGTATTAAAATATCACTTTGACAGCTTATGCCTGTTCTCAGCTCTCATCTGTCTGCTCAGATGACACAGTGAAACTCCATTTGAAGCACAGAGGAGATCTCTGAGCGACACACAAACAGAGGACACATGAAACTGTCAACACTAATGTGGTAATTGAAGTTTCCAGTCAGTTCTTGTCCTCACACCTAAGAATTACTGTTATATTGTTTCTCAAAAGTTCAGTGGCTGCAACACTGAGGAAACGAGCGTGAAATGTTCTGTGAGCAACGTTACGCAAACTGTGAGGTCAAAGCTTTGAGGTCATTTGTCTAATGAAATGCTCCACAGAATGAAAATCTCGTTCATGACTGTAAACTCGTGATGTAAACTGAAGTCTAGTAGCTATTTTAAAAACAAAGAACAAGCTTTATAAAATGTCCTGTGCCAACTTCCTGCTTTAATGTGAAACACAGCCACACAAAAAAGAAATCTGTGTTCATCAGGTGGTTTGAATAAACTTAAATGAGCCATTTTGCCTCTTCTAAGGACAGAATTTCACAGAGTAACTGTAATGATAAAATGGCAGCAAATGGCCTCTGATGACTCAAACTATTATCTTTTCTTTGAATGAGTTGAGAGAAATGAATTTCATGAATGGAGAACTCGTGCCAGGAATTTCCCCAGACTACTGAAGAAACCCATTCAGTCACTCACAACCCCTGCAGAACCGATAACAGTGAAGAACATGGTGCTACCAGCCTCAGCGTTAAACAACCTATTAAAACCCTGTTTTCACTTCAGGTTATGGTTCTGCTGCTCTCAGTAAATCTGCTTCATACCAATTAAGTGAAAATACAATTACCATAATGAAGCAAATACATGAAAGCTTTGATGTCTATCATCTGACACTTGTGACATCACATAAAAAACATTTAACAGTGATTTAAATTACAGACCAAAAATATTCATGACTTATACTGCACTCCACAGATTTTATCCAATCAAATGCACTTTATCAAACCACCCAATCAGATCACAGATGCTACCTCCAAAGTAGGAACCATCTGAGATCTTTGTCTCCTTGCTGCCCTTCGTCAGGACGGTGAGAACACCATGCTGGATGAAGTACATCTTCTTTCCAATGGTGCCCTCTCTGATGATGTCATCTCCTGGCTGGAACACCTCGAAACGCAACTTGGTGAGCATGGAGGTCACAAAGTTTGGATCTGCGTTGGCGAACAGCGGCATGGTGGCCACCAGCTTCCTACAGTTAAAACTGATGATCTCCTGAAACGACGATGAAGAACAGCAGAATATTTCAGAAATCAAGTTTTAACCTGGCAGGGAATAAAGGTTTCTAGCTTGTTTCACAGCTGACCTCTCTGAGAGGCTCGTTCAGTTCTCCCAGAATGCTCTCCTCATCAAACATCTTCCCCTGGTAGCGATGCTCATAGTAATCATGGATCCTCTGTCGCATGTCAGCTGGAAGTTTGTGGAAGGACATGTACTGCTCCACCTGTTTGTACTGGAACACAAATGTTATCAATAATGTACAACAATCGCTAATCAAGACTCCAGAAGATGTGCTAATGACTTTTATATGTGGGGCTGAATCAATCATGTCCTCAGTGTTACTCACCTTCTCCTGGTACTGCCTGCGTGAGGAGTCCAGAGACTGAATGAGGGCCGTGGCGTGGCCCACAAACATGGCGTAACAGGTGGCGCCAACGATCATGCTGAGGATGGTGAGCCACACGTCCGTCATGCCCACCGGAGGATGCATGCCGTAACCGATACACAGCATGTGACTCATGGCCTTAAACAGGGCGTACGAGTACTGCTGACCCCACGTGTCGTTCTGAGAGAGAGAGAGAGAGACAGAGAGAGAGACAGAGCGAGAGAGCAAGTCACACAGAGAGAAAGACAGAGACACACATACGGGGGGGAGAGAGAGAGAGAGAGCGAGGGGATGAGAGAGATACAGACCAAAAATGCACCTGAATTAAAGTGTGAATATAATTATGAGCATGAAAGACAGTCATTGTGACAGAAAGCAAAGAGAAAGAAAAGAGGGTGAAAGTGGGACAAAAAGTGTCGTGGAAACACAAAGATTTCAGGATCAATGATGTGACACTCATTAAATTATTCAGAAATACATGAACAATACAAATCATATTAAAGTGACACCTTTTCTTTTTCAATTTCAAAAAGCTTCAAGCCAAAAACATGCATGTAGTGTAACTGTCTCATTACAGTGATTCTATATTGATTTTATGTCCAACAACCAACAGGAATGCAGAAATTACATTTCTGAACATATGGCACATGTGTTAGAAGTAAAAAAGAAAGATAATATTTAACACATGCAAATGAAGCACAATAATGACCAGTATTTATCTTTGGAGGTTAGTTGTCTAGGACTGACACTTTTGGGCCAAATGTTTATCACACTGAGACATTAAATGATGCAGGAGTCCTTATTTTAGTCTGTTACATTTATGAAATATCAGTTCAGAAAACTCAACCCAGCCTGTTTTGTTCTGTTTCTAGTAAAACAGCTATTTTGTTTTGCTGATTTTATATTTTCATTTATATTCCAGAATAATAACACAAAACATGTGAGGAGATGGGAATATGGGGAAATTAAATAACGGTCCGGCAGCTTCTGCATATGTTTACACACTAACGCTAATAAATAGCTTATAGTGTTTATAGTCAACCAATCAGGTTAGAGCTTGCCAGATGTGTAAAGTTCTTTCCTGTTTGAAACGAGAAACAGGAAAGAGAGACACACTTACCACCATTTTGTTTTTGGCCACCCAGCAGTCGGAGGGGAAGTCCTGCAGCATGGGCACCAGAAACTGTAAACATCCGTCCCAGTGACACAACAGCAGCATCATGCCAATCAGATTCACGATACGCACCATGGCGCTGGCCAGGTCATAGGTCATGTGAAATATCTGAGGAGGAGAGAGATGATGACTGGACTGAAATATGCTGCGTGACTTAATCCTGAGTTCTGGGCCACATAAGCTGGTTTATAGCATTAGAGCGCTGGTGGTACGGGGTATTACATAAGCATCTCTTCCGCTAATGTCACTAATAGTTCCTAGGAGATCAGTGACATGAGAAAAGAGTGCAACGTTACCCACAATCCACTGCAACACCCCCAGTGGACATAAATGTGATGTTCCTGAAGAGCAATAATTACAGCCAGAGTTCCAGCAGAGCTCCTGTAACTCACGAGGTTGTGATCTGACAGTCGAGCGACGGAAGCAATTAAACAGTCAAGCTGACGTTTAAACTTTTTCCACAGACAGACAGACAGTGCGTTTGAGTAACACATCAGCTGTGATTGTGGGTAATTGCTGCTTGATTTAGAAGCACACAGGCTATTCTTTAGCAGTGCTAAACCTAAAACTGTTAAAGAACAGCAGCCCAGATTCATCAGACTGTAGGAACCACAGCCTATAACCCTGTGGGTGTAGAAATATCAGACATGGTTCATGTCACAGTTCATTTGTTTCTACATGCACAAGATACGTCACAACCAAGAGTTTAAAGGCACACTTTACCTCCTCCCATTGGTGGATGTAGCGAATCAGTCTGGACAGTCTCAGCAGTCTGAGTAAACTGAGTATTTTAGTGAAGCGCACGATCCTCAGCGCTCGCGCCGTCTTGTAGAAGTCCGAGTCGATGCGCGTCTCCACGATGAGGAAGATGTAATCCACCGGGATGGAGGAGAGGAAGTCCACAGCAAACCAGCTCCTGAGGTACCTCACCTTGATCTGCTGAGGATCCAGGATAATTTCTGTGCTGTTTTCCTTCACGATTCCCGTGCGGAAGTTCAACACCAGGTCCACCAGAAAGAACGTGTCAGAGACAACGTTAAAAACGATCCAGGCGGGAGTGTGTTCGTCTTTAAAGAACGTGATCCCAACCGGAATGATGATCAGGTTTCCCACCATCAACAGGAGCATGATCAGATCCCAGTAGAACCTGGAGGACAAGACAGCAGAAGAAACGTTAAGAGTTTGTTTGTTTGAGTCTATAACAACATCTGAAAGCCATTCATCTGAACACAGTCCTCAGGGTGAAACTTCAAACAAGTGTCTCTTATAAAGTAAGATCTACTTATTCAGAAAACAACGATAAAAACGACAGCAGTTCCTCTTCCTGTAGCTCAACACATAAATGACTGAAACTGGAAGTGTGGGTCCTGTTGTTGCTTCTGGTGAAGGAGTTCTGTGGTGATGGGATGAGCTGGAAAACATCCAGGAGACCTTTGGCAAACTTACAGTTTCATCAGTATAATATCTGCTACGTTTACAGGGAACAATAAACCATAATCACTGAATGCAGCATTAAATGACTATCAGAAAACAAACCAGCCATTTGCGCTTCCATAAACACCCAATAATGTCTTCATACTGTACTGGGTTTGATAGGATTTAATCACTTTGTTTATTTCATGATTAATAACTTCAGTGTTAAAGTTGCGGGTCCCGTTAACATCTGAGGTTAAGTTTTATTTATCATCTCACGCGCGATTTAAAGTCATTCGTGGTGTTTTTACCTGAGGATAAGCAACGATCGTCTCCAAATGAATGAATCTCTTTATCTGATGATAACATAATACACGCGTGACGCTGACGCGCGCGCGGCTGTTTCTCTGCGCGCGTCCACGCGCCACGCTCGCTCTGACGTCATCGCGCCAGGTGTCAGAGGGCGGGGCTTAATTTAAATTAAAGAATTACTTTATATATAAATTACTTTAAATAAAACAGCTAAATTAAATCTAACTACACCAAACTGCATTTGACTGGAATCCAGGCCACCCACAGTCTGTATGAGTATAAATGTCAAGCGCTGCCTAACTGTGAAAATATCACCTTTACCTGGTTACTAGTTACTAACTAATTCTACAGAGTATAATCCATGTTTACTCAAGTGGAGAAATACCCAGTGCTCTCTTTTACGTTGCCTGAAATGAGTTTTGGGGAGATTAAACAAGAACAAACCTTTTATATGAAGTGTCACTAAATCTGTCAGATTATTCTCAGACAGTTTTCAGATTAAGCGGGATTTGCTCTCAGACAGATGCTCCGGCGGAGAATACGGTCAGACGGCAAAAGAAAAGTTGCAGAGCAACACGATTAACCTCCTGGAGTAACATGTACACTTATGCAACAACAACATGTTATCCTGACATTTTATAACAAGATAAGAGAAGTGAAAAGAACAGCACATATTAACACCAACAATAAATAATCACTCATCCAAACTTCATGTTTGCAAATTCAATATAAAAACGTTTGATAATGCATTGAGCCGCCAAAACAAAGTGTTATATCTGAAATGTCTTACAATATCTGTCTTCAAAAATCACAGTTTCATAGAAAACAGGCTCAGAATGTGAGCTTCAGATTGAGTGAACTGAGTGACAGAGAGAATTTTAAGCTCTGAGAAAGCGTCTCTTTTATTCTGCAGTGAAGATAATGGAGAAAAGATGTCAGGACCGTGTTGTTCAGCAGAACACAGTTCCCAGCCCAGCAGCCTCTCATTCTCACTCGCCGCCAGATACAATGATGTCATCAGCAAACGCACAGCCCATCCCATGACCTCATAGGGGTCCGAGGTCACAGGGGTCAGAGGAACACAGGGCTGAAAGTGGCACCTGAAAATGGCAGGCAGCTCAACTCACAGTTTCCTCAACATTTACAAAATCTGTCACATGATGCTCAACAGATCTGTTGCATTAAAACCGCCCCACTCTCAAACATAAAAGTGCGTAAATGTTTTCAGTGCTTAAAAACTTGAGAGAACTTTCAGGGAACGTTAGCAAACGTTCTGAAAGCATTCTCTGATCTCAGTGTTCATTTCAGCAGCTATCCAGAGAAACGGCACAGCTTACATCCCCATGTGCTGCTGTCTGCAGTGCCCCTCTGACACCAACTGCTCCATTAAATAAATTGTGTTGTCATAATCCTGTCTGATGTTTGCTGGCAGTAATGCTGTCATCCTCTGATCAGTGTCCTGTGCAAAACACAGCCCTGGTGCATGAGCGAGTCTTTCCCCTAAATATGATGGGATTCATTGTTTATATTCACCCTGATTCCTGGGGAAAGTTAAAGTTTAGACCATAAGAAAACAAGATAAAGCAGAACACAAGCTCTCCAGCTCTTACATTGTGTCTCTGCGTTGCATGACAAGGTGAGTTTAGCAAAGGCCTAATTCTGTTATTCCTGACAAACTCAAGGACGTAGAAAACCCCGTTCATTGATCCCAACAAACAAACATGAGACGACAGGTGCATGAATGAGGCTCTGCGGTGGGACACAATGATTCTGTATGAGATGGTCTCTGTAACAGATGCTGAGGGGAAACGCAGTAAGTAACACAGATTACCTGAAGTCGCTGTACGGATGAATGATCCACACACCCGCCGATTTCACTCGTTCTTGCTCGCGTTCAACAGCTTTTTCACTGCCGTACATCCGCAACGAGAACTTGTTGACCGCCGGCCGAAGCATCGCCGCGAACTGGCGGCGCACGAACCCCGCCTGACGCCTGTCATCCTCCGGCGAGGGCTGATCGACGCCCTCCAACTTTATGAAAGTCTCCTGCTCTTCTGTGGAAGCCTGTTGTGCTCCTCCGCTACGGCCACCCTGCGCGCCGTGACCCTCTCCAGGCGCTGGCTGCTCCAGGGGACCCTCGTCCTCCGGGCTGGCATCCCCCGCGGTGATGAGGCGCCTCTGCTCCGCCAGGTCCGCGTCGGGGGCATGTCTGCTGGCGACGGAAGACAGGCTGCCCCTAAACCTCCGGCAGTCGCCGTTCACGTTGCTTCTGAAGGGTCTCCCCACATCGGTCTCCGCGTCTCCGCTCCTGGCCTCGCTGACAGCGTCGGTGCTCCGCGCGGAGGAGGGCGACGGCAGGCGCTTCATTCTGACACTCTTCCTCCGCGTGTCCTTGTCGCCGTCTTCGCCGTCTCGAGTCACGGCAGCCTTGTGTCCAAACTGATGTGGCAAACTGTAGAGCCGCTCGCGCACGCAGGACTGGACCTTATCCATCGCGATTCACGACCGACACCTAACAGAACAAACGCGGCCGAATCGTGCTAGAGAAACGCGTGCAGAAAACGCGCATCGCTTGTGTTGGGTGTCGGGATGCGTTTCAGAGGTCACAAACAGAGACGCGTCGCGCAGCGTCTGAACGCGCCTGCAATACAGACGCGGATCGCGAGAGCGCAGAATCCAGCGCGCTGGAGACGCTCGCGTCTGAACGAGACGCTCGCGTCTGAACGAGCTTCAATGACAAATGGTTCGATCTCCGCGTTCAGGGAGCTCGTGAAACAGCCGCGGTCCGGATGGATCCTCTGTTAGTGGCCATAGAAGCGCTGACCAGTTAAACCAGTCAGAGCAACGCGAGACATTGTGCGTTTCACACACATAACATCACAACTGTTCTCAATGACAAAAGTGACATTTGTCGTCATCTGTTACTGGTTTATCTGATGGTTTGTTCCCCATGAGCAGGTGTTGTGTTGGGGGTTATGATCTGGTGAATCGCAGGTTAGGCCAAAGATGGACGTGTTGCCTTCACGTTCATGACGTGTCAGTGTGCGTCAAAAACACAAAAGAAGCGTCATAAAATACCGCATCAGCGTCACAAAACAACATTTCACCGAATATCATTAATGGAAAATCATGAATTATGTTGCAGCTGCTCTGAATGCGTCCCTCACACATGATGGAGTTAAACTGCTCTCATCTGTGAGAGAACCCAACACAATAAACACGACCACACATTTACTTTGGGGAGTTTTAATAGTTAAACATGACATGTACTGTATATGTTTGTTTGGTTAATATGAATCTGTCTTAACATTTAGTTAGTAGAAGTTTTACATACGGAACTCATGCAGGGATGTGATGAATGTCATGTTCAAGCTTAGAACAGCGAACTCTTCTTAAATATACTATTAAAGCTCTGTTATACACAACTGAAAGCTAACATAAACATGTTCTACTGTACCTATAGATATTGCATAGAATTAAGCCATGCTGTGAAATATAAACATCAGAAACACTCAGCAGTAACTACATCAGAACAAAAAAAGAGATTTGCAAGAGCATTTTAAAGATATAAGTGTATACGTATGAAGAACATTCAGATAACGTTAGATAGTGATTTCAAACATTTCAGGACATGCAAAGCCCTTAATTGATCAAATCTAATGCCACCTAATGAAATGATTTAACAGATCTGTACAGAAACTCATACGGTGGCAGATCTGTGATAGATAAAGGTTTGCGTGAAACACATTCTTAAACACACAAAGAAAAAACAGCTGATAAAACCTGAATCAGACAGCAGATTATCTTGCATGCATTTATATTTCCATAAGTTTGTGTGACATGAAGAAATTCTGAAATGAAAAGCAACACAATCATGCAGGAAAATGTTCATCAACTCATTTCTGTTCTGCTTTCATTCTCACTCCAGCTTTATAAGGCATCTCTCCATCCTTCTGTTCCTGTCGTCTCTTCAGCTTTCCCACCTTCACTGTTTACCGGCCCACGAACATGAATAACGTTCCTATGGTCATGATGTGAATGTGTTTATCTGTAGACAACACACAGCTCAGCACAGGAGCTCAGTAATCCAACATGAATGCATTCAGTGTTAACATATGAATGAATGCTGTTCTATTGTTCATGTTAACACATCAACTAAAGAGTTACTGTTAATATTTTAAATGATTTATGTACAGCGTCAGATTCTCACCTGTGATGATCAGATCAGATCAGTTAGTATTTCTCTGCCGTAAGTTTTTATCTTTGTGGTTATTGGTGGAATTAGTTTTCCTTTAAAAATAAAAACAACATTTAGCATTTAGCCCTGAAAGTTGAATATGACAAACACACAGTCTTGTTTCCTGTATGTATCTTTAGTATGATTAATGTCATACATTCACTGCTTCTACAGCTCATCTGTTATCAGTGATGTGTGACAGTCATGTCACATAAACTCTCATTACTGTAAATGTACTGTAAATCTGATACTCACATTGGTCCTGCTGTTTCATCATCTTTGGCACGACGGAAAAACAAAAATGACAATTTTAGTTCTGTGATGCAACAATTATAACTAGAATAATATTGCATAAAAGTCATAAGGTGACTCTACTAAGAAATCTGTCAAAACTTAATGTGATATTTTACTTTCAAAGTCATTGTTGTATTGCTGCAAACCATCATGAGTCATTTGATGATTTGCATAATACAAGAGTGTAAACAATCATGAAATCATGCCACCTACTGAGCATGTGCAGAAATCTAATCCAGACAATAAGATTAACTTCATTTAAATACTGGCTAACCTGCCCAACATCTCTGTTATATATGTGAATACAATGAAACACAATAAAACAATTAACTATGACAGCCATGCATCCTATTTAGAAGCGAGTGGAGAGTTGAGTGATTGTGTCACACGGAAACATGCACAAGAATATTTTACACGAAGAAAAATGTAAATTCAAGAGGAAAATGATGAAACAGTTAATGTTCATGCCAACATGAATAAACATTTACAGCATGTACAGTAAAGAGGACGTACAGAAACACAGAGGTCACTTCAAGGTTAACAGACAGACACATTCCAGTAATGAAGACACAATAAAATCCCGTTTCATCTTAAATGACAGGCTGGTGTATGTTGGCAGAGGACAGCGGGTCTAAAAACAACATCTATACATTCAGTTAGACGGCATGCAGGAATTTTCCACTTACCACAGCGTTACAGGTCGTGCCACACAGACAGAAAGAAACGTGTTAAACTGTGTTACACTGTTCATGTTTAAATCACAGCTACAACCTATAATATGTTTCATTCTGTGCCTTTACTGCTTAAATAAATGTGCAGTGATATAAAAAACACATGACATGTGATAGTGGAGGACAAAATAAATACACTGTTAGAGATAAAACTGATATTGATACAAAATACACAACATTTGTTTTGTCATTTATTGATTTTGTACATTTTTGGCCTGTAGGCGCTTCATTGACGCCAGTGAAACGATGCTGAGTTTAGCCACCAGGCGGCGCTGTTGTACCGACACGTTAAAGCATCAGCACTGCGGATGACTGAACGTTCATCTAATAGCGATCAAACATCTGATGATGTGAAAATGTTAAAGCTAAAGAGAGCTGTATGTGCTGATATGGGCTGTGTTCATTCAGATGTAGGTTAGTGTGGAACGACACCTCCACACATCAATAATTCACCACCACCACAAACACATACAGAGTCAAGTTTCCCTCAGAACATCTGACTGGGCCCAGATGACCCGACAGCACAGAAATGAGTGTGAATGACTTCAGAGTGAATTATTGAGTAACTGACTCCAGATCAGCATCAGGTAACAGTTTCCAGTGACAGAGGAACAAAAGTTTCTGAGAGCATCAGTGAATCTAACAGCCTTTCCAGAACAGGCGACTGAATGTTACTGCATCAGGAAACATCACAGTGGTGTCTGTGAAAACCTTTAACCAACTGGTGTCGAGACAGTTTAGTGTGTGAATTCAGTTCCCAGCAGAAAAAGTTTAGTTTAAATTTACTTTCAATGCAGAAACACTCATACATTTATACACATGACTGCAAGTACATCACAGACCAGTGTTTAAACTCCCTCTCTCCCTCACCCACCCACTTCCTCATTCACTCACTCACTCACTCGCTCACTCACTCACTCGCTCACTCACTCACTCGCTCACTATCTCACTCGCTCACTATCTCACTCGCTCACCGTCTGGCACCTCATCAGGCTTCTTGCGTTTCTCATAGATGACGATGATGAGCACCAGGATGATGATCTCAGCAAGGACCCCCAGCAGGGGCCAGAGAGGAGCCAGGAGGCTCCTCACCCTCAGCACTGACGTCACGGAGGAGGAGCCCACGAGGTTGGTGGCGTTGCACTCGTACTCGCCGGGGTCAGACGTGATGTCCAGGTTGGTGATGGAGAGCTCGGTGTAGCCGTCCCTGCTGGAGACGGAGAAGCGTCCGGAGGAGTTGACCGATTCCTGTGGGAGGTGAATAATGAAGCACAGCTGCAGGTTAAAATCATCTACAACTCTGTGTCGTGCAGGTTTATGATCAACGGTTCTTTTGTAAAACAGAGACGATACCAGGCTGGTGCCGTCCAGTTTTCTCCAGGTCCACACTGGGTAAGGATGACCCACAGATTTGCAGTAGAGGACGGCGGTCTCGCCCTCATTCTTATTCTCGCTGCGCTTGTGCCCCGTGATGTCTGGTGCGGCTGCAGAGGAACAGACAGGACAGTCAGACAGCAGATGTCACTGCAGAGACTGTATTACACACCACAGCCTCCTGATGCAACGTCCTCTCATGCTTCACAATGTCACTTTAAAGTTAACAGAAAACATCAGCAGATGAACATCTAGCAACAAGCAGTTTTTCATTCATTCCCCTAATGTCATTTTAAACCTGCATGACTGTGTCTTTTGTGTAAATTCAGCAGAAGTCAATGGGCGCCACATTAGGATGAAATAGAAAAGGTATTTAAAAATGCTGAGGCATTTTGAGGTAGTCTTACCTTTTACGTCAATGGTGGCGTTTACAGCGGAGGACGTGTCAAATAAAAACACGCACACATATTCTCCTGCATCATCTGCTCGCGGTTTATTGAGTCTGTAAAAGAGAAACTTCACTTAAACACACAATATCATGACATTATCTACAATATTATCGCTCATATTCAGTCAGAGACGAGGATCACACACTTGTACTCCAGGTTCCTGCCGCTGTTTCTGGTATCAGGAATCTCCTCACCGTTCTTCATCCAGAAGCCCTCGCGGTACAGGTTCTGTTGTGATGTCAGGTTGCACTGAAGCGTGATT
This sequence comes from Yasuhikotakia modesta, assembly GCA_036877545.1. Lineage (NCBI taxonomy): Eukaryota > Metazoa > Chordata > Actinopteri > Cypriniformes > Botiidae > Yasuhikotakia > Yasuhikotakia modesta. Next base: position 16,369 of record JBAJNP010010190.1, read on the forward strand.
GGTTGGCTGTGGTAACCCACCGGCAGGACCTGATGTTCTGATGAACTGATGGATTGTTCTGTAAGTGTAGATGTTGTGTTCAGATCCAGAGAAATAAATCACATTTATTTGGGTTTTTCTGCCTGTGTGGTTTCTGAGGCGCCTCAAATGATGCCTCATGAATCTATTAATGTTAACAATAGTTAGAGAGAGATATAGAGAGAGAATCAAACTGTCTGACGTTCACAACTGAGTTGAAGACATTAAGAAAGCCTATTTGATTTGCTTAAGAAACGCTGTGACCTTCTCATCTGTGTTCTGCAGGTTCTGAGATTCCTGCATCACGGTTTGCATGCTAATGCATTTATAATGAACAGCAGACACTTGCTAAAGACGGAAACTAAAACCTTATTGCCCCGGGCAGCGGCTCCATTGTGCTCTTATGTAGATAATGGTGAGATCAAGTGTGAGAGTGTGTGTG
>JBAJNP010010191.1:0-16827 GCA_036877545.1 Yasuhikotakia modesta
TTTTCTTCATTAAACATTAAAAGTTTCTTTCGGACTCCTGCTCTTTTTTCTGTCAACTCCTCAATCACAGGTGGAGCCACAAGTTTTTATGACATGTTTAATGTTGTATTTAAAAACTTTATTTGTTATTTCAGTACATTTATTAATTGCACATATTTCCGTCTTACAGACTGTTTAAAAGTAAAAATGGCATATACTTTTGTAGACAATCCTGTAGACGAGGAGGCTGCATTAATTCGCAGTTACATTTATGCCGATACAGGATTTTGCATCCCAGAGTGGATTTTTTTGTCATGTCCTGATGCATTTCTTTATGTGAGCGGTACAGTTTTTCTACAGAGTGAATTAACCGTATGATATATGGAGTGTAACTCGCCTTGTTGGCAGAGATTAATTACACTAAGTCCAAGATAAAAGACAACCTCTAAGTGGCGTAGATGGAAGGCATTCTTCACGTGGTTGATCCGAGTTTAAATCCGCTTTAGCAGAGCTTTTTTTAACTCAATTTTCAAATGTCATATCAAATCGGAAAAGCATTTATTTTCAATGAAAATTAAGGTCATAATCGAAAGAAAGTATCAGGTGTGGTTAGGGTAGGTGTAGAGAAGGTTTATATTGTCTGGGAAAGGTGGCATCTATTTAATAATTTGAATTTAAATTATTTGCATGCAATGTTATTAGAAGTGAAAGTAAAGTGTTTGTCAGTTACGGTTGCCCATAACTGAAATGTGACCTCTGCATTTAACCCATCCATGTGAGGAGTGAACACACACTGCAAGTCGTGAACACACACACACCCGGAGCAGTGGGCAGCTATCCCTGCAGCGCCCGAGGAGCAATCAGGGGTTAGGTGCCTTGCTCAAGGGCACTACATTTGCTATCTGCCAGTGCTGGAATCAAACCAGCAACCTACTGATTACAAGCCCGACTCCTTAACCAGTAGACCACAACTGCCCCATGGCAGTTATTATTGTATACTGTTTAATAATGATGTACAATACTGAGGTGCAAATAATTGCCACTATTTGCAATAAGTAGTGTAAATAGCAGAAAATCCTGCACTACCAAAAAAATTTCAAGTATTATAAATATTTAAGAATATTTAAAAATATATTTAAAGCAGTATACATGTCATCTACTTTCTATTGTGTACTGTTTCATAATGTAGTACAATATTGAGGTGCAGATAATTGCTACTATTTGCAATAAGTTGTATAAATAGCAGAAATCCTGCTATTTTAACAATATAAATAAATTAACCTATTGGGACAATAAATAAATAGGGGCCAACAGTTCCTGGTGTGCCTGTGCATTTTATCGACGACATGGCAGATTTGGCAAGATGTGTACAGGTGTGCGTCACACAAATCAGTTTTTTTTGAAAAATGAAAATTCTGACTTTTTCAAAATCTTTTACAGGGGAATCTATGCAGGGTTTTATAAATGAGGCCCCATGCCTCTGGTATTTTGGGGCTGTCACTTAGTTTGTTGTGTCAGGTGCACTTTCTGAACAGTGTCACAGGCTTTTAGTTCCATTAATGCAGGCATTACATTACCATTATCAAGTTAATGCCAAGTCCCCTATTGATTATGCTGGTGGAGTTAAAGTCCAGGCACATAAGTTGTGTCTCATTCCACGTTGCATAATTAAGCTCAGAATGTTTTTCTGAATGTTATCCTGGTCCAAATGATCCAGTGAACAGTTTAAATACCCATGGTGAATGATTTTGGGCTTTGCTCTAGGTCATCTTCAGGCAGCTTCTGTGTTGAGGTCAGTGACGGCTGAAATTAGTAATAGCTACCTTGTTTCTTCCATAGGTCCTTCCAGATTCACTAAGGTCACTTTTTGTACTCCTTTATGCTTATTCAAGAATGCAGAAATTGGTCTCTACAACACTGCCAGCACTTTCCAGCAGTTAATTGAGAGGTTGTTTAATGATCAATGGTGATCTTCTATGGCCCAACATTTGAAACAGTTGGAAGTGGTCCTTGATTGACTAGGGAAGTAACAAACAAATGCTAAAAGTTAACTTAAGGTGAAGAATCTGGGACATGTAGTACCATCTCAAGGTGTTGCAAGCAAGGTTTAGGTGAAGTTTTGGGTCCTCAGGCCACGAGAGAAACGGTAGTACAAAAAGTGTATTCCTAACTTATAACAACCCCTCTAATCATTACTTTTGATTTGGAGATAAAGTATCAGTCAAGAAAAAGTAACAAAAATGCTAATTCCCTATACAGATGCAGCATGAGGTTATAGTGTGATGGAGAGTTTGCTATCAGGCACTGTAATTCCCTGCTTGCTATCATAGAGGGAGGTTTGGAGGTTTTTCAAGCAACTCAAACAGTTGCTATTGCTCTGTCTAGCCATTATGATTTGGATTATCTGCAGAAGGTAGACCCTGTTATTGGAGACATTTATCCTGTTTATAAATAAAAGGCACTTCCCAAAACTGCAACATTGAATCCTTCCTTATCCAGCAGTTCTGCCATCTTTAAAAGGTTAAGATCACATTACTCTTGACCATCTGGCTGGTAACAGCCAATGTGAGCACTGTATTAACAAATTATTAACAAATTCATCCACAGACATCTGTAAATGTGTAGCGTGTGGTCCTGAGGCCACATCAGGGTCAGGAGCTATCTGGATTGTAACAGCCTCAGATATGACTTAGACAATGGGGGTTAACGAACACTCCCCACCAGGGGGTTAAGGGTCCCAGTAAACCATGCCATCCCCAAAAATCTTATCATCTCCTTCACCCTGTTGCTGGGTGTAAAACTGGTAACAGGTCAGAAACTTGTGTTGTCTTAATGCTCTTAAGAAAACACAAGTTTTCTGGATCACAAAGGGGTGCTAGGGTAGACTCATCATTTCCCTCACCTCTCTTGCTGATCGTAATTGGATAAGAGCTTAGGCAGACTCCCCAGCCTCAAAAGAATTCCATTATGGAAACCTGAGATTTTTGGTTAGGAAACATTTGCAGGAGAGCCAGATGTTTAACAAAGCCCTCAGTGAAGGCCCCTCATATCCAAGTTATATCACCAATCAAGCTGTTCTAAATGTACATATTTTTGTATCTATATTGCATGTGTTATATATGTTATGCCCCCTAAACACAGGGGCTATATTACTCTCATATCCTGTGCCTATATTATGCAGTTATAATACCCTTCTTTTAGAAGTAGTAGTAGTAGAAGCCCTTTATTGTCACTAGTCACAAGTACCAGAGAAATTAGCCATCAACCCATCAACACATAATACAAACATACATGAATTAACAAGAGTGGGGAGGACATGATGGGAAGACAGGGGATATAAAGAAATACAGCATCACATGAGGAAAGATGAGGCGAGAAAAAAAGGCAAACATCCAGACTATGCTCCAAGAGAAGCACAGTGTGGAAACAGGAAAAAAAACACCTCAGCAATAGAAGCACATAATTAAGACAAGTTAACAACATTTTAGACGTGGTAAAAGTCTTTGGGGTTGGGGGGTCCAACATAGGCGATCAGCCATCCGGTTCTTGCAGCTGTGGAGGTAGCGCTAGACACATAGACCTGTCTGCCAGGCTGGCGGGAAGGTGGGGGCAAGGAATGCAAGAGCATCTCACTGCCGTGATCTGCCGGGGGAGTTGTTTTCCAGCAGTAGCCTTGGCCAAGGTCACTGCTGTGAGAGGGAGCCGAAAGCAGATAAGGCTGGAATGTTTAGGCTTAGGGCAAGTAGCCGTATACTTTTCACGAACTACTCTATTGTCCATCCTGGTCTCCAAGTCAATCTATTCCCCTTTGCAGAGCCTCGAGTTTTGCCAAGATGTTATCCAAAACGCGGTTTACAACCACAGTCTGATTCCCAACAGCTCTGCCCAACGCATCAATTGTGCCAGGCAGCATTGTGGGGCTATGAACAGCCGCCCTGGTTTTCTTGACTTGTCGATACAACAGGCCAGTGCCAATTCCAATCAGCAATACACCTGTGATCATGGTTCCGAAAAGGTAGATGTCTTCAATGTCCTCCACGGAAAGAGCCGCCAGGCACACGACCCGCCACTGTGTCTTGTTTAAATAGTCAATCTACTTTTTTCTACTTTTTTCAATCTAGTCAATTCTACTATTTATCTTAATGTTAGTTCAGTGTTGTGTGAATGTATTTGAGTGACTCGCCTCTTTCTACAGCGTAAAGGTCTTTTAAATTAGCACCCTGGTGGTAGTTGCTGAACTGAATTAAATGTGATACTGTGCGTCAGCATTCGTACACAAGACGTATAACTGGTTGCTAGTCAATGCTTAATCCAGCGTAAAACCTTCTTTACACAAGTCCAATAAAACAGTTGTAAAGGTAGAAAACTTAAACTTTAGTTAGTAGAAAGGCTCTTGCTTACAGTGCGAGAGCATGCATGTAGATTTTCTGCTCAATGCATGGATTAAGTCTCGAATGAATGACAGTGCCACCTTGTAGCAAACAGTTCATACCCCCGTAAAGTATTTAAATTAGACTTGAACTAAATTAGGCATGAACTAGTGTCTATGACAACATCTTGTCAAGAGAGGTGCTAGACGAACTTCCGGGTTTAACCCCGCCCACCGCACACGTCACCTTTTGATGTGATATTGTACCCAAATCATCTTTTGGGTTGTTAAGCTAAAACAGCCCAGTGACACCATGGCCTAGGCCAAGCACTGTAATATCTGCCATTAAAAAGGAGTGAGCAAGTAATATGCTTTAAGCCATTAAATACAGCGTGTGTGTATATTGCAGTGTAAAGTGATTTAAACTACTTCCTCTCAAACTAATCTCTGGTCTTTGATTTTCACTTTTAAGTTCTTTTTCTTTTATTTCACCTTCATCATTCTATTTGGGTGGTGCATTCCATTGGAAAGCATGTTACTTATTTAACTAAACAGAGATTAATTAAAATGTAACTGTATACCCCAAGAATATTGATAGTTATTGGTAATTGTTAATAGCACACTGATCAACTTTAGAGATTCGCACACACACATGGTGTGTTGGACATGGGAGCTGAACACGCAGCAGCTGTAACCTACCAAATGGTGATGCCCAACAAAAATAATTGATCACTGGTGCCATTTGAATTTGGTTCCCATTTTGGATTGCTTACCTGTGTCTTTGGAACTCTTGGCTGTGACCATGTTTTTGCCTAGTTTTTGGCAAAATTAAGCTTCCTGATCCAATGGAGCTTTGGAGGCCCCGAAGCCTCGCTTCAACTCACACATAACTACCTTTGTCTGCCATTATAGTTTTGTTGGATTATTTGTTTATTGGCTGAGAAAACTAACGCACATGGATTTGAACACTTCTAAAGCCTTGTGCTAATTACAGGATACTTCACCAAAAATAAATCCAGCTGAACTGCCTCAGCTCCAGTGAAATAAAGTAAAATACTATAAGGTTTTTCCCTCCTGATAAATTTGAAACACTGTATTATTACAAAGTTTTTGATTTGCTACGGCTAACATTTCTGAGCATTTTCCCTTGTGTTCACTATTCCTGTGTATTACATGGACTGTGTTTTGGATTATTGATCCTTGCTGCCTGCCCCTGATTACCCGGCTGTTTTATTGTTTACGATTTTGCAAATGTTCCATGTCTCCTCACTCCTCTGCATCCACACATTCACCACAGATAGGTCAGACGGTTCACCAGTCCATGTGAACAGAGAGGGTTGAAAACCCAGAACACACCGGAACAGAGTCAGGTTAGTGAATGGAATTTTGGGCATATTTACGAATGGAATTTTGGGCATATTTGGCCCATAGGAGATGCTGACTCCAGAAGAAATCGTGTCAGTTTTTCCACTTAACCTTTGGATTGGGGGTGGTACCCTGATGTGAGGCTGACATTTATGTTAAGAATCTTGCATAAAGCAGCCCAGACTCTGGACGTAAATTGGGGACCCAGTCAGACACAATGTCCTCTGGTAACCCGTTGAACCGGTACACCTGGTTGCAGATTTTCAGTGGTTTCAAAAGTTGTAGTAAGCTTGGGGAGAGGAATTAAACAACAGGCCTTGGAAAAGTGATCAATCATGGTAAGTATGGTTGTGTTACCTTGGGATGGCAAGATGGGACCACGGCCATTGGGAAATTTACATTTACATTTATGTTACATTTAAATTTATGCATTTAGCAGACGCTTTTATCCAAAGCAACTTACAATTGAAAGAACAATTTTTTTTGAAAAAAAAAATCAACAATCTTATAAGCATGGTACCATTTTCCCTAGACTAGTATAGCGTAACTAAACAAGTGCAGTTGTCCCACCCCACCTAGAGAGAGGAGAAAAAGGAAAAAAAGAGAAGAAAAAGGAGAGAAGAAAAAGGAAAAAAAGAGATAAGTGTTAGTAGTAGATGAGTGGCATTTAATTGGGGAGGTATTGTCTAAAAAGGTTTTAGTCTTTTCTTGAAGATGGATAGTGAATCAGCTGTTTTGATAGAGACTGGAAAGTCATTCCGCCAGGAGGGAACAATCCAGGAGAAGGTTCGAGCCAGTGATTTCTTGCCTCTGTGGTGTGGCACCACGAGACGTTGCTCACTAGCTGAACGCAGGCTTCTGGAGGGCACATAGGTCTGTACCAATGAGTTTAGGTAACTTGGTGCAGACCCAGTGGGCTACCATCAGCGCCTTGAACTTGATTCGAGCAGCCAATGGTAGCAATTTCAGTCTGGGGTGCCGTGCTATCTTTGGCTCGTTGAAGACTACCCTCACAGCTGCATTCTGAAACATTTGTAGCGGCTTGGTAGTACTTGCTGGTAGGCCACCCAGGAGAGCATTGCAATAGCCCAGTCTGGAGAGAACTAATGCTTGGACCAGGAGTTGTGTAGACAGTTCTGAGAGGAAAGGTCTGATTTTCCTGATGTTGTATAGAGTAAATTGGCAGGATCTGGCTGTCGAGTTTATCTGGTCGGTAAAATGTAATTGGTCATCAAACTTGACAAGATTCCTGGCTGTTTTGGAAGGAGAAATTGTGGATGATCCAAGCTGGATGGAAGAGTTGTGGCTAAGTGTTGGGTTTGCCGGAATTACTAGTTGTTCAGTCTTGGCAGGGTTGAGTTGAAGGTGGTGAGCCTTCATCCAAGAAAACCTGTGTTTCTTGATAACATACTCTAGTGGAGACATATAGATGGAAAAGAAAAGTGGTCCAAGAACAGAGTCTTGAGGAACACCAGTGATGAGGTGGTGTGGCCTTGAGACCTCACCCCTCCAAGACACCCTGAAGGATCTACCTGAGAGGTATGAGATAAACCACTGAAGTGCAAGTCCAGAGATACCCATTTTCCTGAGGCTTGATAGGAAGATCTCATGGTTGACAGTGTCAAAAGCAGCAGACAAATCCAGCAAAATAAGGATGGAGGATTTAGATGCAGCTCTTGCCAATCGTAGAGAATCAGTAACAGAGAGTAGAGCAGTCTCAACTGAGTAGCCACTTTTGAAGCCCGATTGGTTGGTGTCCAGTAGGTTGTTCTTTGTGAGGAAAGTAGAGAGTTGCTTAAACACAACTCGCTCAAGGGTTTTAGAGATGACTGGGAGAAGGAATACCGATCTGTAGTTGTCCAGAAGAGCAGGATTTAGAGGTGGTTTCTTAAGCAGTGGGGAAACCTGAGCCTACTTAAAAGCTGTGGGAAAAATACCAGTGTGAAGGGAATTATTGATGATGTGAGTGAGCGTCTGTGTTACAGAGGAGTAAATGGTCAGGAGAAGGTGAGTGGGGATCGGGTCGAGTGGACAGGTAGTAGGATGGAAAGAAAGGATTAGATTTGAGACCTAGGGCCTAGATGCGAGTGGGCAGAGGTTGTCCAGACAGGATGTTAGTGTGGAGCAGAGAGTATTAGTAGCAGTGTTAATGTTGAGTCGGGAGGGTTGGGGCAGTGAGGAGGAGACTAAAGAGGACAGACGGGTAGGGGACAGAGAGCGAAAGTTTCACCGGAAGGTGACACAAAGAGCCTCACTAGAGGTGCCAGTAGTGATGTTGAGGTTGAAAGTGATAAGGAAGTGGTCAGAGGTGTGCAGAGGGGTAACAGATGCGTTATCAGTACAGCAGTATTGAGTGTAGATGAGATCTAATTGATTACCAGACTTTTGGGTTGCAGTAGTGATCAGTCGCTTCATGTTGAATAATGCAAGCAGATCCAAGCACAACTAGTGGAGTGCTATCCTCTGAGAGGCTGGACAGTAGCAGATCAAATTCTTCCAAGAAGTCACCTAGTTGGCCTGGTGGATGGTAAATAACTACAACATGAATTTTAGCGGGGTGGGTGACAGTAATTGCATGAGATGATAGCTGAAATTAAGTCTGCTTTGTTTGCAGCAGATTGGCAGTTCCAGAGCCCGATAGGAAGATAGAGTAAGGAGTCAGAGGACAGGGGAACAGTGAGAAGGTTGCTGGGGTTGTGTGACCTCCAGCGTATGGAACGGGGTTTACGGGTGCCGGTGGTAATTGTATGGATTAAAAGCATATAGTGTAAACAGAACACGAGTGCAGGTAGTAGTAAAAAATTTAAAATAAAAAAATTAATAAATAATAAGTAAAAGTAGAGTAAATAAACAGAAGAGCAAAGACAATACTACACTTTCTGTGTCTTTGCTCGGTGGAGTCGCGCAGGTAGAGTCGCTGGTCTTTACACTCATCGGTCTTCACATGAGGGCTGCCGCGACCGCTGCCACGGTGTAACGGGAAATGGGTCCGGCAGGAGAGTGACGTTGAGACTTGCACATATTGAAGTTCTCACATTTCATCACAAAGTAAATTGTGTCTGCTTGCATGGTTGGCCACCAGAACTTATTGGATAACAGATGGGGGGTCGCTGTGATACCAATGTGGCCAGAACAGGGGAGAGCATGGACCTGACTGAGTACCCTGGAACAAAGAGCTTGAGCAACAATGATCAGATTATTGGGACATTTGGGAGGTACTGGTTCTTGAGACATTGTCTGGTTGATCTCTGTCATGATGTCCCACTGAACCGGTGATATTATTAACTTTGTTGGTAGGATGTTCTCAGGAGATGGGTGTAAGTGATTTGTATAGCCTGTATAGGGCATCCGCCTTGTAGTTTCTTGGCTGATTTTAGATATTCAAGATTTTGATGATCAGTTAAGACGTGTAAGTGAAAGGAAATTTGGCCCCCTCCAGCCAATGTCTCCATTCCTCCAGCCAATGTCTCCATTCCTCCTTTCTGGGTCTGGATGGTGCAGTATGCATGCTGTAGTAAAACGCCTCTTTAGTTCTTGGAAAGCCGCTATTGCTGGGGAAGGCCAAGACAAACAATTAGTTCCATTTTTTTATCATTGTTGTTAGGGGTTCATACTGAAGAGTCCTTTATGCGTGCCTGGTTGTGGCCAACCACAGAATCCAAAAGCAAGAGGGACTATTGACCAGACCAAAGGGCATCACCAGAGACTCATAGTGTCTAGATGTAGTTAAAAAGGCCATCTTCCACTCGTCCCCTTCAGATACATATCATGTTTTTGGCACTTCGGAGGTCTAATTTGGTGTAGTACTTGCGGAGTGGCTGTGCGGAGCTGTTCTAGTGCAGCAGGGACCAGGGACAGAGGATATCTGAATTTTACAGTTATGTCATTAAGGCCATGATAATCATGGACTATAATCTGTCTCGTACCCTACGAGATGGACTCTGTCTTTCGACTTCTGGACTCTGGACTTCTGGCTGTCCCTAGAATAAATAAATCCTCAGGTGATAGCTATTTCATATTTAGCTCCAAATCTGTGGAATAGCCTACCGGATGCTGTTCGGAGCTCAGACACGCTCTTACAGTTTAAATCTAGACTAAAAACTCATCTCTCTAGTCTATCATTTTCTTAATATAGCAGTACACCTCGTAAAGTATTTCTACTTCCAACTAAACAGTGTTTGTTTTCTTGCTTGAAGAATTATGAACCACTGCCTGGTTTCAAATCATATTGTCCTCATAATTTCATCGTTTTAACCAGCCTAAATTGCTCATTGTAACAGCAGATTGTTGCTGGAACTGCTATCAGGAACCTTGGACTTTTTTCTTCAGTAAAGTTAAAAATTTTACTGCTCTGCCTTTACTCCTATAAATCGTTTTTTTTCATGACCATGTACATGGTCCTTTATAAATAAAGTTTAACTTTTATTAAACTTTTATTCGGAAGCACGTTCTGTGGTTATTTCCCCCCTGTGGTCAGGGCTCAAGTCACCACCCCTCTCTTCCACAGAAGAATTAGACATTGAGAGTGTGAATGAGCAATTAGTGTCCTCAGTCCTCATCCATATGAAAGAGCTGGGGTTCAGACTGAATGCATAGAAGAGTGTGCTTTTTCCAGTACAGAGAACCACTTATCTTGATGCCATTTGGGACTCAACCACGATGTGGGCACAATTTTCCAACACTCGAGAAGATTCGATCCTCTTTGCAATCACGAGAATCAGACAAGGCCAGTCACACACTGTGAAGCAGTTATAGCATCTGCTAGGGGTTATGGCAGCAGCATCCAATGTAAAAACTTTTGACCTGCTATACATGAGGCCTCTGCAGTGGTGCCTCAAGGCCAAGAGGTTTTCCCTGAGGGGAAATCCCTTCCGCATGTTTGAGGTCACGAGGCAGTGTATCTGTGCATTAGACATGTGGAAGAAACCTTTGTTCCTCTTTCAGGGCCCTGTGTTGAGATGTCTTGGTTGCCGCATTATGCTAGTGACAGATGCGTCCCTCACTGGTTCAGGCACAGTCATGATTGGGTGCCCAGCTCATTGTCTGTGGAAAGATCATCATCTTACCTGGCAAATCAATTGCTTAAAAATGTATGCAGTATTTTAGGCTCCAAAATACTCTGAGACTTGAGAGATCAACCAATGCAAGCACTGCACACCTATGTCCACAGACCTGTCCTGTGATGAAGAGTTGATCAACTTGTGGTCTGTTTTAGCCCACACAAGAGGGGTCAATCTGCTTCTAAGCAGACTCTTAGTTGCTGGATTGTCGATTTTGCTTCTTTGAAGCGTCTGGATTTCACCCTCTTTTGGGGACCAGAGCACATTCCACCCAAGGTATGGCAGCCTCTAAGGTGCAGGTCTCTCAATACAGGACATCTGCAACGCTGCCAGATGGTCCACTCCCTTGACCTTTGTCAGATATAATCTGTCTAGGTCTAGATGTTCAGGCCACTCCTTGTTTCTCTGTCCTTGTGCCTTTAGGCCTGCAAAAATGCAACACAGGGCAGGGGTTTCTTCACTATGGCAGAGTTGGCATCCTGTTCCTATATTCCTGAGTTGTATGTATGTAACCCTGGTTCCCTGAAGGGAATAAGACGCTGCATCTCAAGACCATACCTCAGGTACCACCTGCTTGTGTTCACCTGTGGATTACATTTTATGAATCATCAGTGACAACACTGTTAGCTAAAAATCTCGTTATAATCTTTATCTATAATCTATCTATAAGGAAAATCTTCATTCACAATTCATTTAAACTGCTCTTTGCTTTGCAACCATGTTCCAGCTGAGCTCAAACTCGCCGCTCAGGTGCTGATGCTAGCAGCCCACCAGCAGCATTTCCTCTCTCTCGGAGGAGCCGCTCTCTGCAGGCACTACAACTCACTCCCGGTCCCACTACGGCTCCAGGTGCTTCTCCATCACCTTGGGTGGTGACTGTACGATGGAACTCCTGGAAAATGTAAGGGCTTCTTATTACAATAGCCTTCTCTCTATTCAGAACGCCTACACCGGAGACCCCCAGGGAACAACCAACAAGCCTGCAAGACCCATGCAGATTGCTCACACCAGGCTGTCACCCATGGAATGAGAGAGGAGAATGAGAAATATAGAAAATATTTGTTTATTTGTAATCAACTCACTGCTAACACCTATCATCCTGGGTTTCCCATGGCTCGACCTCCACAATCCTGTAATCTCCTGGGCTACACGAGAAATTACCCAATTGTCCAAGAACTGTCAGAATAAATGTATGAATAATAATTTACCATGTAAACGTTCTTCTTTCAGTGTTCCCTGTTCTCAGGCTTCACCCTACCAGATGAATACGCAGACTTATCTCTTGCCTTCAGTGACTACTGCCTCATCGATTCAGTGACTTTGCTACAACTAAAGCAACAAGCAGCAATTATATGGCCAAGCCCAAAAACGACAATATGTTTCATTATGATGCGTTCATAAAATGCAAAATTTAATGACAAAATTTAAAATGGCCAACACTCAGAATAGCTGAGGAAGGAAAATTGGCTTTGATATGGCATGCATCAAGGAATCTAGGGAGACCACCATTATGATTTGAGACAAAGCATTTAAAAATTATAAGCAAAAAGAGCCACTTTTACAGGCAACAGACAAACTGTGCATACGTTTTGTGTAAATATTCCAAATCACTGCAAAGATATAAACAGCCACTTATGATCTTTGTGAAATTCATATGGACATTGTTTGATAATGGTTGGGCCCATCAATAAAGCTTTTTATAAATTTTTGTCAAAAATGACTGTAGATGCTACATACCAAAATTTGTACAATTTTGTGCAAATTGGACAAATGACCTACAAGTCAAAAGTAGTAGGAAAATTTTAAATGGCTGGAAATTACATTACTGAGTGTGTTTGAATGACCACGTGCCAAGGAATTAGAAAGAAGGGTCAAATGTTAGCCTAAAAGTGATTTGCACTGTCCTCTGTGTGCAAATCACTTTTAGTGTTTGTGCCAAATATCATAACTTTCATATTTACAGTTCTGTGGGCTGCCATAGACTCAAGAGCAGAAAAATAAGAAATACAGCAAGCAGCAATTATGGGGTCAAGCAAACTTCTCAAATTTAATGCAAATCAGACGCTGTGGGAGAAGTTCAAAAAGAAGATTTGCAATCTAAATCAAAATGGCAGACAGGAAGTAGCATTGACTAGGACAAAAACATGACTGCTTCATTCATGTGTTATAATAATTTATCTTTTGACCATTAGGTGGCACCGACCCCAGCCTGCAAGTCACCTCAGACTGTGATGATGAAACACAATTAACGATGCACAATTGCTGAATACTGCATTTTATAATAAAATTTAAAATGGTCAATGCCCAAAATGGCAAACCATGGAACATCAGATATTGTTTGACTAGGCTTGACTTGGCCTCAAGGAATCTAAGAGACCAATTTTATGATTTTAGTCCAGTATTCAAAGGTTATTGTTATGAAAGGAGTGGAGACGGAGAGCGCATCCAAACACAGGTTTTTATTTACAGTACTTGACATGACTCTGGAAGAGTGACAGCTGGGTCTTGACAAGACTCTGGAAGAGCGACAGCTGGGACTTGACATGACTCTGGAACGACAGCTGTAGCTGAGCTTGACGCTGGGATGACAGCTGTAACTGGGCTTGACTCTGGAAGGGCGGCCATGATGGGTGCTGACTCAGGAAGGGCGGCCATGATGGGTGCTGACTCAGGAAGGACGACCATGACAGGTGCTGATTCATGAAGGGCGGCCATGACGGTTGCTGACTTAGGCTCAGGAAGGGTGGCCATCTTGCCACATGCAGGCTCCGGCTTGGCCATCTTGGGCTGTGGCTCGGGGAAGACAGCCATCTTGTGAGTGAGTGCAGTGTCCCGCTCCTGGGTAGGCGATGTATTCTGTCATGAAAGGAGTGAAGACGGAGAGCGGATCCAAATGCAGGTTTTTATTTACAGGCAAAATTAGGGCAGGCAGGGTCAAACACCGGTGAACAAGAACAACTGCGGCAAATCCAAAACTTGGAAATCCAATTAACAACAGCAAGGATCGAGGCAGGCAGCAATAATCCAAAACCAGAATCCAAAAACACAAGAATTACAGGAAGCAAAAGGAGCCACAAGCACCACTAGAATGACTAGAGACACAAGAAACTTGGAAGTGGCAAAACAATACATCGCAACTTCTTGTTTGCCGGGCTTCTGTGTTATAGTCAGCAAACAGGATGTTGTTGCAGAGAGAGCGATGTTAATCAGACCCATAATGAGGGCATGCTCTGGTGGCCTGGCGTAATAGCTATAAGTAAAGATAACCATTTTTCATATCTCTGGGTGTCTCTGGGCGTGCTGCTTTGATGTAACTATGCATGCACTCCAAAGACATACCTCTGATGAAGTGTCGTTTCAATACACCAAAATATGGCAATAATACAGCTTTTACAGACATCTAATATTATGCTCCTGCTCTAAAATTTGTAAGATCAGCTTGAATTCCATAACTTTGTGTTATCCGTGTGTCTAAGTGATATATTTCTGAAATATATATATATATGTTATATGTGTTGAACTTTTTTTTACATGCTGATGATGCCCAAAATTAAGTCATTTAGGTTTCGCCCCAGTTACTGTCCCACCTAACCTCAAACCCTTGGCAACATGCCCTTCAGTGAATTGGTTAACTCTATCAGTGTGTAGTTAGGGCATGATTTGACAAAGTGCCCGACGGTCCAACATTACATCACCCTGGTCCAACATTGTGTTCCAACAGATCCAACACCCTGAGGGGCCTTCCTGTTCCCGCAAAGGTTGTGGGTTCAATCCCAGGGGAAGGCAAGTCCTGATAAAAACGTGTACCTTGAATACACTGCAAGTTGCTTTGGATAAAAGTGTCTGCCAAATGACAAAATGTAAAAATTCAGACAATAGGCTGGCAAGGTTTTCCACTATTGTGTTCCTTGGAGAAATTATTAAAAAAACATATTTTATTTTACCTTACTAGCCCCAGTCTTACTAGTCCCTAGTTTGAACCAGTTTGTACTCATAAGTGGACCATAAAGGGATACCTCATCCAAAAATGAAAATTATTTTATTATTTACTTACCCTCATGTCATTCAAAACGTATGACTTTTTTGCTTCTGAGAAACACAAATGTTTGTATGTTGGTATGTCAAGTATGTTGGTATTTACACAACAGTAGCACCGGTTGACTAAATTTGTATGGACATGAAACCACTGATATATTTCTCCTCATTATTCCCCTTTGTGTTCTACAAAAAAAAGATTTTGAAGCCACTGTTTCCACCTCTCATGTTGTGGGTTCTGTTTGAGGATGTTCAACAGCTCTGACTTTGTTAATTTGCAAAGTGTTCTGTATTGCTACTTTAAAACAAGGCTGTGCTGAAAGCTGCTTTCCTGGCACTCTACGGTCCATGTCTCTGTAGCCCTCTGGAAAGCTGAATGTTTGCACATCATTATGAGATCGAGAAAAGTGGTTTTTAATTACAGTGTAGAAAGGTGCTGTTTTAAATAAGTCAAAGCTATAGGAACACAATTTGCCAGGTGCTCTGCTCCAGAAAAAAACAGCAGATAAACCTTGAAAATGTGAGAAAAACAAAACCTTTCTGACTAAACTTTTTTTTTCTTTTTTTAAAAACTTTTTTCTTATTTTTTTCTGAACTCAATTACACTTGCCTCTCATACTTATAATAGAAAGACCTTAGAAAATAAACAGATGCTTTGCATGCATGAAGGTAGAAACAGAGCTTATATTGTTTTGTTTTCAAGGAAGAATTTCTTAGATCACTCAAAGAATTACATTGTACTGACTTATTATTGGCAGCCAAAGCTACAATAATAAGAATACAATGAAAGTATTTGAATCTAAAATCTGGAAATATTTTCATATTATGTTTTAATGTTTTGCCACAAGGTCACTCAATTCATTGTCACTCATCTTGTTGTAAAGCAATGCTGTTCGTTCCACTTGGCAAGTGTCTGGATGTGATGTAGTCCAATTAAACAGCGACTTAATCTTGCAGACCCAGACTTCCACTTCACAGCTTATTCTGGCCAAGGGCTGCCCGGTTAAACAGGAAGTGACTGTATGACCACATCACAGTTGTTTTGAAATGTCAATGAAGGGTGGTAAAATATAAGATCAATACTGTGATAAAAAAGAAAAAATTGAACACACAAAACTTTCTGTTTTGAGAATCTTCTTCCATTTTGGTGTGCAGTATGCATGAGTAGAATGTTTTCAGTGCACAAACAGCTCAGCTAACAGGAAACATTCTCAAAACAATGGCTAACATACTCTAAAGCTCTCTCAATATAATCAAGAAACATTCTTATAGTAACTTTAAATGCTATATAACATATTAAAAATTGTTATTCTTAAGTTGTTTGTGGAACATTTTAAAACGTTACAGTATAAAAGATGAATGTAAGAATCACATTCTCATGGCTATGCCTTTTTGTTCTAACATGGTTATTACACAAGTGTATTACATTGCAAATATCTGGCACAGATATAGCTTAAATGTCACATCAGACTTCTACACACAAAACATAAAACATGCTTCCTAGCAAATATTGTGTGCTTTCACAGAAAAGGCTTTCATGGAAAATGTAGTTGTTTTGGAGAGCTGATAGATTTGGTAGCATGCCCATAATGTGAAAGTAGCACACGGTCATGTTTTGTGGTCTGAGTCTTTCATTAAAAGCAAAATTACAAAGTGATCTGAACATAGCTGGTCCTTTTCAATATCTGTATCAACACAGAAGAGTGCCATGTATTGAACAAAAATTCTGTCACACATGGCCAACATATCAATATTACTGATCAGTTTGTTTAAACATCTGCTTTAGCTCCTTTAAAAGTTTAAACTCAACATCTGTCTTAAAACAATTCAGTTGTGTAAATAGAACAGAAGTGAAAACTTTACAGTGTTGTGTTACTTGAAGGACCCTGGTGAGGGCAATTTATAAAAAAACGGTTTATGTAGTGTCTGTGTAAACCCCACTTTGCACCACAACCTATTTACTAACAGTACAGATGTCTAAAAAATGTCTAAGACACAGACCAAAGCAACATGTGTAAC